>JAXIVJ010008733.1:0-54138 GCA_036785665.1 Chirona hameri | reverse complement strand
GTGTGTGGTGTGTGGTGTGTGGTGTGTGGTGTGTGGTGTGTGGTGTGTGGTGTGTGGTGTGTGGTGTGTGGTGTGTGGTGTGTGGTGTGTGGTGTGTGGTGTGTGGTGTGTGGTGTGTGGTGTGTGGTGTGTGGTGTGTGGTGTGTGGTGTGTGGTGTGTGGTGTGTGTGGTGTGTGGTGTGTGGTGTGTGGTGTGTGGTGTGTGGTGTGTGGTGTGTGGTGTGTGGTGTGTGGTGTGTGGTGTGTGGTGTGTGGTGTGTGGTGTGTGGTGTGTGGTGTGTGGTGTGTGGTGTGTGGTGTGTGGTGTGTGGTGTGTGGTGTGTGGTGTGTGGTGTGTGGTGTGTGGTGTGTGGTGTGTGGTGTGTGGTGTGTGGTGTGTGGTGTGTGGTGTGTGGTGTGTGGTGTGTGGTGTGTGGTGTGTGGTGTGTGGTGTGTGGTGTGTGGTGTGTGGTGTGTGGTGTGTGGTGTGTGGTGTGTGGTGTGTGTGGTGTGTGGTGTGTGGTGTGTGGTGTGTGGTGTGTGGTGTGTGGTGTGTGGTGTGTGGTGTGTGGTGTGTGGTGTGTGGTGTGTGGTGTGTGGTGTGTGGTGTGTGGTGTGTGGTGTGTGGTGTGTGGTGTGTGGTGTGTGGTGTGTGGTGTGTGGTGTGTGGTGTGTGGTGTGTGGTGTGTGGTGTGTGGTGTGTGGTGTGTGGTGTGTGGTGTGTGGTGTGTGGTGTGTGGTGTGTGGTGTGTGGTGTGTGGTGTGTGGTGTGTGGTGTGTGGTGTGTGGTGTGTGTGTGGTGTGTGGTGTGTGGTGTGTGGTGTGTGGTGTGTGGTGTGTGGTGTGTGGTGTGTGGTGTGTGGTGTGTGGTGTGTGGTGTGTGGTGTGTGGTGTGTGGTGTGTGGTGTGTGGTGTGTGGTGTGTGGTGTGTGGTGTGTGGTGTGTGGTGTGTGGTGTGTGGTGTGTGGTGTGTGGTGTGTGGTGTGTGGTGTGTGGTGTGTGGTGTGTGGTGTGTGGTGTGTGGTGTGTGGTGTGTGGGTGTGTGGTGTGTGGTGTGTGGTGTGTGGTGTGTGGTGTGTGGTGTGTGGTGTGTGGTGTGTGGTTGTGTGGTGTGTGTGGTGTGTGGTGTGTGGTGTGTGGGTGTGCGGTGTGTGGTGTGTGGTGTGGGTGTGTGGTGTGGGTGTGTGGTGTGTGGTGTGTGGTGTGTGGTGTGTGGGTGTGGGTGTGTGGTGTGTGGTGTGTGGTGTGGGTGTGTGTGTGTGTGTGGTGTGGGTGTGTGGTGTGTGGTGTGTGGTGTGTGGTGTGTGGTGTGTGGTGTGTGGGTGTGCGGTGTGTGGTGTGCGGTGTGTGGTGTGTGGGTGTGTGGTGTGTGGTGTGTGGTGTGTGGTGTGTGGTGTGTGGTGTGTGGTGTGCGGTGTGGGTGTGTGGTGTGTGGTGTGTGGTGTGGGTGTGTGGTGTGTGGGTGTGTGGTGTGTGGTGTGTGGTGTGCGGTGTGTGGTGTGGTGTGTGGTGTGGTGTGTGGGTGTGGGTGTGGGTGTGGGTGTGTGGTGTGTGGGTGTGGGTGTGTGGTGTGTGGTGTGTGGTGTGTGGTGTGTGGTGTGTGGTGTGTGGTGTGTGGTGTGTGGTGTGTGGTGTGCGGTGTGCGGTGTGCGGTGTGTGGTGTGCGGTGTGCGGTGTGTGGGTGTGGTGTGGGTGTGCGGTGTGTGGTGTGTGGGTGTGGTGTGTGGTGTGCGGTGTGCGGTGTGCGGTGTGCGGTGTGCGGTGTGCGGTGTGCGGTGTGCGGTGTGCGGTGTGCGGTGTGCGGTGTGCGGTGTGCGGTGTGCGGTGTGCGGTGTGCGGTGTGCGGTGTGCGGTGTGCGGTGTGCGGTGTGCGGTGTGCGGTGTGCGGTGTGCGGTGTGCGGTGTGCGGTGTGCGGTGCGGTGTGCGGTGTGCGGTGTGCGGTGTGCGGTGTGCGGTGTGCGGTGTGCGGTGTGCGGTGTGCGGTGTGCGGTGTGCGGTGTGCGGTGTGCGGTGTGCGGTGTGCGGTGTGCGGTGTGCGGTGTGCGGTGTGTGCGGTGTGCGGTGTGCGGTGTGCGGTGTGCGGTGTGCGGTGTGCGGTGTGCGGTGTGCGGTGTGCGGTGTGCGGTGTGCGGTGTGCGGTGTGCGGTTGCGGTGTGCGGTGTGCGGTGTGCGGTGTGCGGTGTGCGGTGTGCGGTGTGCGGTGTGCGGTGTGCGGTGTGCGGTGTGCGGTGTGCGGTGTGCGGTGTGCGGTGTGCGGTGTGCGGTGTGCGGTGTGCGGTGTGCGGTGTGCGGTGTGCGGTGTGCGGTGTGCGTGTGCGGTGTGCGGTGTGCGGTGTGCGGTGTGCGTGTGCGGTGTGCGGTGTGCGGTGTGCGGTGTGCGGTGTGCGGTGTGCGGTGTGCGGTGTGCGGTGTGCGGTGTGCGGTGTGCGGTGTGCGGTGTGCGGTGTGCGGTGTGCGGTGTGCGGTGTGCGGTGTGCGGTGTGCGGTGTGCGGTGTGCGGTGTGCGGTGTGCGGTGTGCGGTGTGCGGTGTGCGGTGTGCGGTGTGCGGTGTGCGGTGTGCGGTGTGCGGTGTGCGGTGTGTGCGGTGTGCGGTGTGCGGTGTGCGGTGTGCGGTGTGCGGTGTGCGTGTGCGGTGTGCGGTGTGCGGTGTGCGGTGTGCGGTGTGCGGTGTGCGTGTGCGGTGTGCGGTGTGCGGTGTGCGGTGTGCGGTGTGCGGTGTGCGGTGTGCGGTGTGCGGTGTGCGGTGTGCGGTGTGCGGTGTGCGGTGTGCGGTGTGCGGTGTGCGGTGTGCGTGTGCGTGTGCGGTGTGCGGTGTGCGGTGTGCGGTGTGCGGTGTGCGGTGTGCGGTGTGCGGTGTGCGGTGTGCGGTGTGCGGTGTGCGGTGTGCGGTGTGCGGTGTGCGGTGTGCGGTGTGCGGTGTGCGGTGTGCGGTGTGCGGTGTGCGGTGTGCGGTGTGCGGTGTGCGGTGTGCGGTGTGCGGTGTGCGGTGTGCGGTGTGCGGTGTGCGGTGTGCGGTGTGCGGTGTGCGGTGTGCGGTGTGCGGTGTGCGGTGTGCGGTGTGCGGTGTGCGGTGTGCGGTGTGCGGTGTGCGGTGTGCGGTGTGCGGTGTGCGGTGTGCGGTGTGCGGTGTGCGGTGTGCGGTGTGCGGTGTGCGGTGTGCGGTGTGCGGTGTGCGGTGTGCGGTGTGCGGTGTGCGGTGTGCGGTGTGCGGTGTGCGGTGTGCGGTGTGCGGTGTGCGGTGTGCGGTGTGCGGTGTGCGGTGTGCGGTGTGCGGTGTGCGGTGTGCGGTGTGCGGTGTGCGGTGTGCGGTGTGCGGTGTGCGGTGTGCGGTGTGCGGTGTGCGGTGTGCGGTGTGCGGTGTGCGGTGTGCGGTGTGCGGTGTGCGGTGTGCGGTGTGCGGTGTGCGGTGTGCGGTGTGCGGTGTGCGGTGTGCGGTGTGCGGTGTGCGGTGTGCGGTGTGCGGTGTGCGGTGTGCGGTGTGCGGTGTGCGGTGTGCGGTGTGCGGTGTGCGGTGTGCGGTGTGCGGTGTGCGGTGTGCGGTGTGCGGTCGTGTGCGTGTGCGGTGTGCGGTGTGCGGTGTGCGGTGTGCGGTGTGCGGTGTGCGGTGTGCGGTGTGCGGTGTGCGGTGTGCGGTGTGCGGTGTGCGGTGTGCGGTGTGCGGTGTGCGGTGTGCGGTGTGCGGTGTGCGGTGTGCGGTGTGCGGTGTGCGGTGTGCGGTGTGCGGTGTGCGGTGTGCGGTGTGCGGTGTGCGGTGTGCGGTGTGCGGTGTGCGGTGTGCGGTGTGCGGTGTGCGGTGTGCGGTGTGCGGTGTGCGGTGTGCGGTGTGCGGTGTGCGGTGTGCGGTGTGCGGTGTGCGGTGTGCGGTGTGCGGTGTGCGGTGTGCGGTGTGCGGTGTGCGGTGTGCGGTGTGCGGTGTGCGGTGTGCGGTGTGCGGTGTGCGGTGTGCGGTGTGCGGTGTGCGGTGTGCGGTGTGCGGTGTGCGGTGTGCGGTGTGCGGTGTGCGGTGTGCGGTGTGCGGTGTGCGGTGTGCGGTGTGCGGTGTGCGGTGTGCGGTGTGCGGTGTGCGGTGTGCGGTGTGCGGTGTGCGGTGTGCGGTGTGCGGTGTGCGGTGTGCGGTGTGCGGTGTGCGGTGTGCGGTGTGCGGTGTGCGGTGTGCGGTGTGCGGTGTGCGGTGTGCGGTGTGCGGTGTGCGGTGTGCGGTGTGCGGTGTGCGGTGTGCGGTGTGCGGTGTGCGGTGTGCGGTGTGCGGTGTGCGGTGTGCGGTGTGCGGTGTGCGGTGTGCGGTGTGCGGTGTGCGGTGTGCGGTGTGCGGTGTGCGGTGTGCGGTGTGCGGTGTGCGGTGTGCGGTGTGCGGTGTGCGGTGTGCGGTGTGCGGTGTGCGGTGTGCGGTGTGCGGTGTGCGGTGTGCGGTGTGCGGTGTGCGGTGTGCGGTGTGCGGTGTGCGGTGTGCGGTGTGCGGTGTGCGTGTGCGGTGTGCGGTGTGCGGTGTGCGGTGTGCGGTGTGCGGTGTGCGGTGTGCGGTGTGCGGTGTGCGGTGTGCGGTGTGCGGTGTGCGGTGTGCGGTGTGCGGTGTGCGGTGTGCGGTGTGCGGTGTGCGGTGTGCGGTGTGCGGTGTGCGGTGTGCGGTGTGCGGTGTGCGGTGTGCGGTGTGCGGTGTGCGGTGTGCGGTGTGCGGTGTGCGGTGTGCGGTGTGCGGTGTGCGGTGTGCGGTGTGCGGTGTGCGGTGTGCGGTGTGCGGTGTGCGGTGTGCGGTGTGCGGTGTGCGGTGTGCGGTGTGCGGTGTGCGGTGTGCGGTGTGCGGTGTGCGGTGTGCGGTGTGCGGTGTGCGGTGTGCGGTGTGCGGTGTGCGGTGTGCGGTGTGCGGTGTGCGGTGTGCGGTGTGCGGTGTGCGGTGTGCGTGTGCGGTGTGCGGTGTGCGGTGTGCGGTGTGCGGTGTGCGGTGTGCGGTGTGCGGTGTGCGGTGTGCGGTGTGCGGTGTGCGGTGTGCGGTGTGCGGTGTGCGGTGTGCGGTGTGCGGTGTGCGGTGTGCGGTGTGCGGTGTGCGGTGTGCGGTGTGCGGTGTGCGGTGTGCGGTGTGCGGTGTGCGGTGTGCGGTGTGCGGTGTGCGGTGTGCGGTGTGCGGTGTGCGGTGTGCGGTGTGCGGTGTGCGGTGTGCGGTGTGCGGTGTGCGGTGTGCGGTGTGCGGTGTGCGGTGTGCGGTGTGCGGTGTGCGGTGTGCGGTGTGCGGTGTGCGGTGTGCGGTGTGCGGTGTGCGGTGTGCGGTGTGCGGTGTGCGGTGTGCGGTGTGCGGTGTGCGGTGTGCGGTGTGCGGTGTGCGGTGTGCGGTGTGCGGTGTGCGGTGTGCGGTGTGCGGTGTGCGGTGTGCGGTGTGCGGTGTGCGGTGTGCGGTGTGCGGTGTGCGGTGTGCGGTGTGCGGTGTGCGGTGTGCGGTGTGCGGTGTGCGGTGTGCGGTGTGCGGTGTGCGGTGTGCGGTGTGCGGTGTGCGGTGTGCGGTGTGCGGTGTGCGGTGTGCGGTGTGCGGTGTGCGGTGTGCGGTGTGCGGTGTGCGGTGTGCGGTGTGCGGTGTGCGGTGTGCGGTGTGCGGTGTGCGGTGTGCGGTGTGCGGTGTGCGGTGTGCGGTGTGCGGTGTGCGGTGTGCGGTGTGCGGTGTGCGGTGTGCGGTGTGCGGTGTGCGGTGTGCGGTGTGCGGTGTGCGGTGTGCGGTGTGCGGTGTGCGGTGTGCGGTGTGCGGTGTGCGGTGTGCGGTGTGCGGTGTGCGGTGTGCGGTGTGCGGTGTGCGGTGTGCGGTGTGCGGTGTGCGGTGTGCGGTGTGCGGTGTGCGGTGTGCGGTGTGCGGTGTGCGGTGTGCGTGTGCGTGCGGTGTGCGGTGTGCGGTGTGCGGTGTGCGGTGTGCGGTGTGCGGTGTGCGGTGTGCGGTGTGCGGTGTGCGGTGTGCGGTGTGCGGTGTGCGGTGTGCGGTGTGCGGTGTGCGGTGTGCGGTGTGCGGTGTGCGGTGTGCGGTGTGCGGTGTGCGGTGTGCGGTGTGCGGTGTGCGGTGTGCGTGTGCGGTGTGCGGTGTGCGGTGTGCGGTGTGCGGTGTGCGGTGTGCGGTGTGCGGTGTGCGGTGTGCGGTGTGCGGTGTGCGGTGTGCGGTGTGCGGTGTGCGGTGTGCGGTGTGCGGTGTGCGGTGTGCGGTGTGCGGTGTGCGGTGTGCGGTGTGCGGTGTGCGGTGTGCGGTGTGCGGTGTGCGGTGTGCGGTGTGCGGTGTGCGGTGTGCGGTGTGCGGTGTGCGGTGTGCGGTGTGCGGTGTGCGGTGTGCGGTGTGCGGTGTGCGGTGTGCGGTGTGCGGTGTGCGGTGTGCGGTGTGCGGTGTGCGGTGTGCGGTGTGCGGTGTGCGGTGTGCGGTGTGCGGTGTGCGGTGTGCGGTGTGCGGTGTGCGGTGTGCGGTGTGCGGTGTGCGGTGTGGGTGTGCGGTGTGCGGTGTGCGGTGTGCGGTGTGCGGTGTGCGGTGTGCGGTGTGCGGTGTGCGGTGTGCGGTGTGCGGTGTGCGGTGTGCGGTGTGCGGTGTGCGGTGTGCGGTGTGCGGTGTGCGGTGTGCGGTGTGCGGTGTGCGGTGTGCGGTGTGCGGTGTGCGGTGTGCGGTGTGCGGTGTGCGGTGTGCGGTGTGCGGTGTGCGGTGTGCGGTGTGCGGTGTGCGGTGTGCGGTGTGCGGTGTGCGGTGTGCGGTGTGCGTGTGTGCGGTGTGCGGTGTGCGGTGTGTGCGGTGTGCGGTGTGCGGTGTGCGGTGTGCGGTGTGCGGTGCGGTGTGCGGTGTGCGGTGTGCGGTGTGCGGTGTGCGGTGTGCGGTGTGCGGTGTGCGGTGTGCGGTGTGCGGTGTGCGGTGTGCGGTGTGCGGTGTGCGGTGTGCGGTGTGCGGTGTGCGGTGTGCGGTGTGCGGTGTGCGGTGTGCGGTGTGCGGTGTGCGGTGTGCGGTGTGCGGTGTGCGGTGTGCGGTGTGCGGTGTGCGGTGTGCGGTGTGCGGTGTGCGGTGTGCGGTGTGCGGTGTGCGGTGTGCGGTGTGCGGTGTGCGGTGTGCGGTGTGCGGTGTGCGGTGTGCGGTGTGCGGTGTGCGGTGTGCGGTGTGCGGTGTGCGGTGTGCGGTGTGCGGTGTGCGGTGTGCGGTGTGCGGTGTGCGGTGTGCGGTGTGCGGTGTGCGGTGTGCGGTGTGCGGTGTGCGGTGTGCGGTGTGCGGTGTGCGGTGTGCGGTGTGCGGTGTGCGGTGTGCGGTGTGCGGTGTGCGGTGTGCGGTGTGCGGTGTGCGGTGTGCGGTGTGCGGTGTGCGGTGTGCGGTGTGCGGTGTGCGGTGTGCGGTGTGCGGTGTGCGGTGTGCGGTGTGCGGTGTGCGGTGTGCGGTGTGCGGTGTGCGGTGTGCGGTGTGCGGTGTGCGGTGTGCGGTGTGCGGTGTGCGGTGTGCGGTGTGCGGTGTGCGGTGTGCGGTGTGCGGTGTGCGGTGTGCGGTGTGCGGTGTGCGGTGTGCGGTGTGCGGTGTGCGGTGTGCGGTGTGCGGTGTGCGGTGTGCGGTGTGCGGTGTGCGGTGTGCGGTGTGCGGTGTGCGGTGTGCGGTGTGCGGTGTGCGGTGTGCGGTGTGCGGTGTGCGGTGTGCGGTGTGCGGTGTGCGGTGTGCGGTGTGCGGTGTGCGGTGTGCGGTGTGCGGTGTGCGGTGTGCGGTGTGCGGTGTGCGGTGTGCGGTGTGCGGTGTGCGTGTGCGGTGTGCGGTGTGCGGTGTGCGGTGTGCGGTGTGCGGTGTGCGGTGTGCGGTGTGCGGTGTGCGGTGTGCGGTGTGCGGTGTGCGGTGTGCGGTGTGCGGTGTGCGGTGTGCGGTGTGCGGTGTGCGGTGTGCGGTGTGCGGTGTGCGGTGTGCGGTGTGCGGTGTGCGGTGTGCGGTGTGCGGTGTGCGTGTGCGGTGTGCGGTGTGCGGTGTGCGGTGTGCGGTGTGCGGTGTGCGGTGTGCGGTGTGCGGTGTGCGGTGTGCGGTGTGCGGTGTGCGGGTGTGCGGTGTGCGGTGTGCGGTGTGCGGGTGTGCGGTGTGCGGTGTGCGGTGTGCGGTGCGGTGTGCGCGGTGGCGGGCGGTGCGCGGTGCGCGGTGCGCGGTGCGCGGTGCGCGGTGCGCGGTGCGCGGTGCGCGCGGTGCGCGGTGCGCGGTGCGCGGTGCGCGGTGCGCGGTGCGCGGTGCGCGGTGCGCGGTGCGCGGTGCGCGGTGCGCGGTGCGCGGTGCGCGGTGCGCGGTGCGCGGTGCGCGGTGCGCGGTGCGCGTGTGCGCGGTGCGCGGTGCGCGGTGCGCGGTGCGCGGTGCGCGGTGCGCGGTGCGCGGTGCGCGGTGCGCGGTGCGCGGTGCGCGGTGCGCGGTGCGCGGTGCGCGGTGCGCGGTGCGCGGTGCGCGGTGCGCGGTGCGCGGTGCGCGGTGCGCGGTGCGCGGTGCGCGGTGCGCGGTGCGGTGCGCGGTGCGCGGTGCGCGGTGCGCGGTGCGCGGTGCGCGGTGCGCGGTGCGCGGTGCGCGGTGCGCGGTGCGCGGTGCGCGGTGCGCGGTGCGCGGTGCGCGGTGCGCGGTGCGCGGTGCGCGGTGCGCGGTGCGCGGTGCGCGGTGCGCGGTGCGCGGTGCGCGGTGCGCGGTGCGCGGTGCGCGGTGCGCGGTGCGCGGTGCGCGGTGCGCGGTGCGCGGTGCGCGGTGCGCGGTGCGCGGTGCGCGGTGCGCGGTGCGCGGTGCGCGGTGCGCGGTGCGCGGTGCGCGGTGCGCGGTGCGCGGTGCGCGGTGCGCGGTGCGCGGTGCGCGGTGCGCGGTGCGGTGCGCGGTGCGCGGTGCGCGGTGCGCGGTGCGCGGTGCGCGGTGCGCGGTGCGCGGTGCGCGGTGCGCGGTGCGCGGTGCGCGGTGCGCGGTGCGCGTGTGCGCGGTGCGCGGTGCGCGGTGCGCGGTGCGCGGTGCGCGGTGCGCGGTGCGCGGTGCGCGGTGCGCGGTGCGCGGTGCGCGGTGCGCGGTGCGCGGTGCGCGGTGCGCGGTGCGCGGTGCGCGGTGCGCGGTGCGCGGTGCGCGGTGCGCGGTGCGCGGTGCGCGGTGCGCGGTGCGCGGTGCGCGGTGCGCGGTGCGCGGTGCGCGGTGCGCGGTGCGCGGTGCGCGGTGCGCGGTGCGCGGTGCGCGGTGCGCGGTGCGCGGTGCGCGGTGCGCGGTGCGCGGTGCGCGTGCGCGGTGCGCGGTGCGCGGTGCGCGGTGCGCGGTGCGCGGTGCGCGGTGCGCGGTGCGCGCGTGCGCGGTGCGCGGTGCGCGGTGCGCGGTGCGCGGTGCGCGGTGCGCGGTGCGCGGTGCGCGGTGCGCGGTGCGCGTGCGCGGTGCGCGGTGCGCGGTGCGCGGTGCGCGGTGCGCGGTGCGCGGTGCGCGGTGCGCGGTGCGCGGTGCGCGGTGCGCGGTGCGCGGTGCGCGGTGCGCGGTGCGCGGTGCGCGGTGCGCGGTGCGCGGTGCGCGGTGCGCGGTGCGCGGTGCGCGGTGCGCGGTGCGCGGTGCGCGGTGCGCGGTGCGCGGTGCGCGGTGCGCGGTGCGCGGTGCGCGGTGCGCGGTGCGCGGTGCGCGGTGCGCGGTGCGCGGTGCGCGGTGCGCGGTGCGCGGTGCGCGGTGCGCGGTGCGCGGTGCGCGGTGCGCGGTGCGCGGTGCGCGGTGCGCGGTGCGCGGTGCGCGGTGCGCGGTGCGCGGTGCGCGGTGCGCGGTGCGCGGTGCGCGGTGCGCGGTGCGCGGTGCGCGGTGCGCGGTGCGCGGTGCGCGGTGCGCGGTGCGCGGTGCGCGGTGCGCGGTGCGCGGTGCGCGGTGCGCGGTGCGCGGTGCGCGGTGCGCGGTGCGCGGTGCGCGGTGCGCGGTGCGCGGTGCGCGGTGCGCGGTGCGCGGTGCGCGGTGCGCGGTGCGCGGTGCGCGGTGCGCGGTGCGCGGTGCGCGGTGCGCGGTGCGCGGTGCGCGGTGCGCGGTGCGCGGTGCGCGGTGCGCGGTGCGCGGTGCGCGGTGCGCGGTGTGCGGTGTGCGGTGTGCGGTGTGCGGTGTGCGGTGTGCGGTGTGCGGTGTGCGGTGTGCGGTGTGCGGTGTGCGGTGTGCGGTGTGCGGTGTGCGGTGTGCGGTGTGCGGTGTGCGGTGTGCGGTGTGCGGTGTGCGGTGTGCGGTGTGCGGTGGCGGTGCGCGGTGCGCGGTGCGCGGTGCGCGGTGCGCGGTGCGCGGTGCGCGGTGCGCGGTGCGCGGTGCGCGGTGCGCGGTGCGCGGTGCGCGGTGCGCGGTGCGCGGTGCGCGGTGCGCGGTGCGCGGTGCGCGGTGCGCGGTGCGCGGTGCGCGGTGCGCGGTGCGCGGTGCGCGGTGCGCGGTGCGCGGTGCGCGGTGCGCGGTGCGCGGTGCGCGGTGCGCGGTGCGCGGTGCGCGGTGCGCGGTGCGCGGTGTGCGGTGTGCGGTGTGCGGTGTGCGGTGTGTGGTGTGTGTGTGTGTGTGTGTGTGTGTGGAATGCAGGGTGATTTGCTCTTAATGCCCCCCCCCCTGGATCTGCCAGAGGCCATAGTCATGTGGTGAGGAAAGGTTGTCGTGGAAAAATTTCAGTGTTGCGCCAAAATAACTCATTATTGTAACAATGTAACACACCCAAACCATTTTGACAGTGCTATGATTTGGGGGGCGCCCTACATGGGTTTGAGGGCACTCTCAATGGGCTTGGAGGCGCCCTCCATGAGTTTGGGGTGCCCTCCTCTCAGATTCGGGGTGCACCTCATCGCGTTTGAGGGCGCACTTCCGAGTTTGGGGACGCCCTTCCGAAGCTTGGGGTGCTTTCCGGGCATCGCATCGGGGCTCCATCCCCGGAATTGGGTGCGCCCTCCGTTTTTTTTTTGGGGGGGGGGGGCACCCTCCATGCGTTCGGGGCGCCCGCCATGTGATTGGGGGCGCCCTCTATGGATTGTGGGGCGCCCTCAGGTTTTGGGCGCCCTCCTCATATTCGGTGGGCAAGCCTAATCTCGTTCGAGGGCGCGCTTCCGAGTTTTGGAGGGCGTCCTCCCGAAGTTCTGAAGTCCGGGTGCTTTTTGGGCATCTGGGCGCACTCCCCGGAATGAGGAGCGCCCTCCATGGATCCTCCCTGCGCGGCGCAATATGGGTGCCTCAGGCGCCCCCAAACCCATGGAGGGCGCCCTCAATGGGTTAGGGTCGCCCTCCATGGGGTTGGGGCGCCCTCCATGGGTTTGGGGGCGCCTTCCATGGGTTTGGGGGCGCCTTCCATGGGTTTGGGGGGCGCCTGAGGCGCCCATATTGCGCCGCGCAGGGGCGCCAATTTCCATTGGGGGAACTGCCAGCCCCGTCCCCCCCTAGATCCGCTCCTGGCGCCTGGGTGGTTCTCTGAGACAACTTCGCTCCGTAACTCGAAAAATAATAGAAAGACGCAGGCAAGATACATTCAACGGCTCTGAATGAATCGAATCGAAGTAAGTCTGTTTTTTGTGTGGCTCAGATCAATATTGAGGTCACCAGAGGTCATCGAAGTTCAACTTTGCTTCTTCAACCCTCGCCCGTGCAGCGTCTGATCACTGCGTGACCTTGCGGGGGGGGGGGGGGCGATCCCTTTGCGTTTCGCCCCTAATTGAGCTAGTACTTCGATTAAAACCGAGCGTGTTGCGTGTTGTCGAGAGGAAGCATCGCCACCAGATGTTAAGGTCCTGGGTTAGGTGACCTCTGAAGTCATGTCAATGACCCCAAAAGTCATCCAAATTGTAAATGCGTAAAAATTGAATTTAATCGAGCTAGAATCGTGAATGAGGATATAATTACGCCTAATGGGTGCCAAATTTGAAATCAGCGTCACACAATGTTGTAGAAACTGGCAAATTCAAAAAATAATCATGTCAGGTCATCTGAGGTCAGTGACATCGGCTGACCTGTGAAAGTGCATAACCCTAATGGAACATATCATTATGTAAAATGGGTCCCAGATTTGAAATTAGCGTCACAAAATGTCATAGAAACTAACTAAATCCAAAAAGTCGTCTGCGGTCATCGTAGGTCACAATCTCAGTGGAAACCACAAGCACAACTGTCACCTGGAAACACCTGTGCATATGCTCCTGGACAACAAACACTCGGAAACTGCACAATAGGAATGGTCGTCAAAATTAATTTCCGATTTGGAAAATTGCTAGGGTGGATCGGTATGTAGTAAACAATTCCACTTTTTGAAAACATATTTGGTCCTTAGGACACTCGGCTGCCGTTCAACGGACCAGCAAGCGCCGATGATGGGTAAATTGCGCACTGAATATGAATATCCAGATGCACACTTAGGGCCCCTTAAGCCGACCTAGAGCCCCTTAAGACGACTGAGGTCTGCCAAACGAATGTCCCCTCAAGCTGACCGAAGGCCCCACGGGTCAACAGAGGCCCCTTCATGCCGACAGAGGACACCCGGGCCGTCAAATGACTCCCAAAGCCGACCGAGGCCCTTCAAGCTGACCAAAACCCCTCTAGTCGACCAAATGCTCCATCAAGCCGACCGAGGGCTCTCACAGGCCGATAGAGGGCCCTTCAGACCGACAGAAGGCCCATCAGGCCGACAGAAGGCCCCTCAGGCCGACAGACGGACAGAGGGCCCCCTCATGCTGGCAGAGGTCACCTCAGGCAGTCAGAGGGTCTCCTCAGGCCGACAGAGGGTCCCCTCTCAGGCTGACAGAGGGTTTCTCAGGCTGAGGGCCCTTTAGGCCGATCAAGGGCCCCATCAAGCTGGCCAAGGGCCACATCAGGCGGCCAGAGGACCTTTTAGGCCGATAGAGGATTCCTCAGGCCGATAGAGGACCCATCAGGCCGACTAAGGGCCCCAGACCGACACAGTGCCCCCTCAGACCGACAGAGAGCCTCTCAGACCGACATAGCGCCCCTGAGACCAGTGGCGGTCGTAAGGGGGGGGGGGGGGCATGCGGGGCAAGCCCCTCCCAAAGGCCCATGAAGGGGCCAACATATCTTTTGGCCCCCGCTAAAGGAGCCAGAGAAGGCCCACTGGGAGCCAGAATGTCCCCCCGGAGGCCAAAACGAGCCCTCTCGAGGCCAAAATGGGCCCTCTGAAGGTCGGAGAGGGCCCTCTGGGGGGGGGGGGAGGGAAGGGGGTCAGAGTGAACACCCTGGAAGCCGGAGTGGGCCCTCTAG
This sequence comes from Chirona hameri, assembly GCA_036785665.1. Classification (NCBI taxonomy): domain Eukaryota; kingdom Metazoa; phylum Arthropoda; class Thecostraca; order Balanomorpha; family Balanidae; genus Chirona; species Chirona hameri. The sequence goes on along the minus strand of JAXIVJ010008733.1, from coordinate 41,004 downwards.
AGGTCGGAGTGGGCCCTATGGAGGACAGGGTTTCCTCCGGAGGCCACAGCGGGCCCTGTGGAGGTCAGAGTGGGCCCCTGGAATCCAGAGGGGCAGTATGGTGATGAGGGTGATGCATCTGGAGGTCAGAGTGGTGATCCTCCTGTAGGTCAAAGTGGGCCCTCTGAACGCTAGAGGGGCTCAATGATATCCAGAGGGGCCCTATAGATTACAAGCAATGGTTTAATTAAATAAACAGAAGAGATCGTTGAATGCTTTAATGCATTCTTTACGGGCATTGGTAAAGAGTTAAAAAGTAAAATAAAGCAAACAAATAATAACCCATTGCATTACATTCCTAACTTCGTAGGAAATCCCCTTGATTCATTTCAAAATACAAACGAAGAGGAAGTTACCAAAATTGTAAATGACATGCGGCTGGTGGGAGGTGGTGGTGACATGCGGCTGGTGGGAGGATAAAGACGATCAGATAAATACCCGAATATTTAAATCTACGTTCACAGCAATAATAGTTGAGATTGTTTATTTTATGAATCTTTGTCTACAACAGAATACATTTCCAAGTGAACTGAAAAAAGCTGTTATAAAGCCGATTTATAAAGCAGGTGATAAACAACTCTTTAATAACAACAGACCTATCTCCTTGCTCCCTGTCATTTCTAAACTTCTAGAAAAACTTATTTACATCCGTTTAAATCACCATTTAGCCTCCAATGATATCCTATCAAAAAATCAATTTGGTTTTAGATCAGGCATGAGAACATATATGCCCATACTTCTTCTCCAAGAGAAGATTACCAATGCCCTTGAGACAGATAGTATAGTATGTGGAATATACTTAGATTTGCGAAAAGCGTTTGATACAGTCAACATAGATATATTACTTAGTAAATTACAATACTATGGTATAAATCATAATGCATATAATATGATGAAATCATATCTAACTGAACGCACTCAATGTGTCCAAGTAGATCATATTAAATCTTCTTTCCTTCCAATTGAAATGGGAGTCCCTCAGGGCTCAATCTTGGGTCCGCTCCTATTTATACTTTATATAAATGATTTTCCACATTTGTGTGAACAGATAACTACATATTTATATGCTGATGACACTGCTATCTTCATCGAAGGTAGAAATGAACATAAACTGCAAAATACTTTGAACACACTTATGCCAAAAGTAGCTGAATGGTTTATTGCAAACCAGTTATCTTTAAATACTGATAAAACATTTTATCAGTTATATACAAACCAAGAAGCTCAAGTTGAAGTATCACTTAATTTAATGGGTACAGTTATTAAGCGTGCAAAAACCGTTAAATATCTGGGGGTATTTATTGATGAGGATATGAAATGGAAAACACACATTGCTAAACTTTACACAGTCCTGTGTAGAAATGTAGGCATAATTAATAGAGTGAAGCATTTTCTCAATTCCAAGCATTTGATGTTACTATACAACTCCCTCTTTCTGTCTCATATGAATTATTGCTGTTTTATGTATAGTAATACATACTCCTCTTATATAAACGGAATATAAAAATTGCAGAAACGTGTTGTGAGAATAGTAGATGGACAACCTAGACTAGCGCACACTGCCCCAATTTTCAAAAAACTCAAGATTCTTCGACTTAAAGACATTGGCAACCAGCAAATGTTGTTGCTATTGCACAGAAAACTTAAAGCTAACTTACCAAATTTAATTGACCAACTCTTTGTTGTAGCACAACCTAGTAGAATTACTCGAACTATAAAACATTTTGAGGAAACATTTACTTATAAAGTATATAAAACACAGACTACTTCTTGGGCTGGACCGAGACTGTGGAACAGAGTTATGGAACCTATGTTCCCAATGGTACAGGCAGTTCCTTCTTCAAAATACACAATTAAAAAGGTATCCAAGGATTACTTTCTTAGTCAGTACTAAGAAAACTGGTATCATTATTCATATTTGTATTATACAGTGATGACATGCATTTGACTGCATGATTTGAGGATTGCAATATAATTAGTAAAGTAACAGTAAGCTAGACAAATGTATATGTCTCATCATATAACCTTTCACTATTAAAAAATAAATTGCATATACTATATAGTATGAAATGCATTTAGATACCTAGTATCTATTGGTTAATACAAAAATATATGTTTTCTATGTCCAACCACCCTCCTGGGACTGGCTTCTTTGGGCTGCCCAACAACAAGCTTTGCTTAGTTGGGCAGCCTGTTTGGAGCTCAGTCCATGACCAAGCGAATTTTTTGACCAGCTAGGATTGCAAACCCTTTGTATGACTGATCCCTTTCCTAATACTAACTAACACCTTGTATGGAAGTGTGAATGAATAACTGGTCCTGGGAAGTAGGGGGCAGTCATTAACTGAATTCAGTTATGACTACTTTGCCATCTCTTATAATACTCTGTACAAACTAACTGCATGCTTTTTCTCCCTCTGTTTTGGCTTATTTACGTTTCTTTCCATCTCTTAGCTGGGAGTGCCGCGACTTGTTATATTCTGTTTTCTGGCGTTAACGTAAGGTTCTGTGTGTCGTTGGGATAGAGGGAGGGGGCACTCCTGGTCACCTGTTATTGGGTGGCGGCATAGAAAAAAAAGAGGCTGAAGAGGGCCCTATGCATGCCAGAGTGGCACACTGGAGGCCAGAGAGGGCCACCTAGAGGTCAGAGTTGTCCCTCTGGAGGCTGAAGTGGGTCCTCTGGAGGTGGTGGCAGCGGTGGGCCCTCTGGAGGTGGAGGCCGGAGTGGGCCCTTTGGAGGTCAGAATATGCTATCTGGAGGCTACATGGGGCCCTCTGGAAGCCGGAGGCGACCCTCTGGAGGTCAGAATGAGCCCTCTGAAAGCGAGAGTGGCCGTCGTGAAACCAGAGGGACCCTCTGAAGGACAGGGTGGGCATCCTGGAGGCCAGAGTGGACCATTTGAAGGTCAGAGTGGGCCCACTGGACGCCAGAGGGGTCAATTAGTATCCAGAGGGGCCCTCTGGATGCCAGAGTGGCCCCTGGAAGCCAGAGGGCCATCTGGAAGCTGGAGTGGGCCCTCAGGAGGCCATAGTGCACTCTCTGAAGCCAGAGGGGTCCAATGGTATCCAGAGGGGCATTCTGGAGGTCAAGGTGGGCCATTTGGAGGTCCGAGTGGGCCCTCTGGAGGAAGGCGAGGGATCTCTGAAGGTGAAGGCCGGATTGAGCCCTAATATCTCTAAAAGTTCAGTTGTTCGGCCCGTTAGTTGAACCGGGGAGTGTGCACGAGCCGTATTCGGGCCTGTTGGTTTTCGTTTATGCATCATGATTCGAGTCAGAAACCGAAATGTCTTTGGGAATGACTGTCGGTTGTGCAATGCACAAGTTACAAGGATCGATACTACGGGACGCCAGTTGCGCCTGACATGACCTTGAAAAAAGATAATTAGTCACGGGTCATGAGAGTTAGAAGTTCGAAATATTAAGAGTATTTGTCTATTTGTTAAAAAGTAGGGTACTTTAAAATTGCATCGCAATCGGTTGATATTTACGCGAGTTATTCCCGAAAGACCGAGCGGGGTGACATCCCCCTTGCACTGACAAGGGTTAAGTCGCCCCAAAGGAACCTAGATATTTCGGGAACTCTGATATTCAGAAACGAAAGGAAAAATAATCGAAAGCACTTGCAACAAATTCATTGTTAAGATACCTTCCGTTTATATTTACCCTATTAGTGACAGTCGCCTGACTACCCCTATTAGTGGCGGGGGCGGGGGGATTCCGCCCCCCGGAGATCTCGAGATCTACCCGTCCGATTTGCAAAGATCCAACGGCGTTTGATTCCCCTCGATACGGTGTACATTTCTAGAAGAAAAAAACAATGCGACATTTTTGACAGGGGGGCAAAAACTACAAATATTAGAGATATTTGTGATCTAACACAGCTGTCGTGTTTATTAACCGATTTTAACGCAACAAATGGGGATCTATCGAACTTGAATTGTAGATTGATATATGGCGGTGACTTTTTAAAATTCAAAAATCATAGGCGTGTGCGGGTCACTTAATATGGGGTGCAGTAAATGCGTAATAAAACCGTTTTTTGATGTCGTTTTTATAAATGAAATGGTGTATTATTGTGACATTAGACAAAACAGTAATTAAACTGATTTTTTTGCCATAAGCGGTACCAGGTTAGCGAAAAGGGGGGTCAAATAGAGAAAGCATTAACCGCGGACAAGCTGCTACCCAGCACTATAAATAAGTTACTGATCGTAGATAGTTCCTATTTCCATGTTGAACTTCATCATAGGCGTATCAGGATCCAAACTGAGAAGGTGCAAGACCCTTTGATTGGTATATTCTCCGCTATAATGATACTGACTAGTCAACGGTGACTATTTCACTTACAACTTCAAATCACATTGGTTGCCCCACTTTTTACCCTACCTGGACTCACCTATTATCTTATAATCGTTGGTAGAGTACCGTGTGCGTGTTTTATCCAAAAACTGCAGTATGTTATGTCATTGTAGGCCCATGCATCTTAGTTTCCTTGCAATAATATGACCCCCTTTCTTACATTCCTGAGCACGCCCCTGCAAAAAGAATGACTCCATTCCCTCTCCTGGCCTCATATGTGCATATATAATTATAAACTAACCGTCTATTGCGCCATAATCGCTGGCATATCGTCATCACCATGCCAGTCACCCCCCTTTTCATGTGCCTGAACACGCCCCTGCAACCCTATATGTAATAAATTATGCAAGTAATGGAAGGATAAGTTATCTTTTACATCTTAATAGCTATAAATGCCCCTTACACCGCTCTATTGATTTCCCGCCAAGCGTTGCATGCTTCCTGGAAACCTCCCCTTTTCAAGTCCCTGAAACCGCCTCTGCCATGCAATTTTATGATATTGCATTAACATCAACTAGTTTCCACTTGTTTCAATCACCGTAAACTCATGTAACTTCTTCATACTTGAGGTAGTTAGGAAGAAACCGTGAATATCGTATTTCCGTATTATCGTCAAATGTCGGTTGCTTCCTCCGTCTTCCTCTTCCAATTTAAAACGACCTCGACTCTCCAAGGAAAGCAAATCACTTTGCAAATGGCGATCGTTTGTTTATATTAGAGATGGGCACGCCACTTATCAGCATTATCACGCCACTAAGTACCGCGGCACTCCGCAAAAACTGTACGCACTCATTTATTAAAATACAAGAATAGTCTGCCTAGTTTCGGTTTCAGTCGTTTTATTGTGAAATGAGACGCTCTTATTCCGTTTGATGAGTTAATATTTTCCAAATGGATTATTACATCACAGGTACGTATGTCCATCACTTATTCAAAACGTTTCAGTAGTAAATGGCGCCGTACCAGGACGCAGTGAAATCCGCTTGGCGCTGTCTGGGGACTCTAAATTGGCGCTCTGGCCGGACACCTGAGCATGGCTGTTTGCACATCCTGCGACATTAGATACCTGATAATATGTATCAAAATCATGCTTCATGTCTAAAAAGTCCAAATATGTCCACCCGAAAAGCCTCTCAAATTTCGGTCATAAATGTATATTCATTTGCAACGGAGCATGGCACGCGATTGGCGCTGTATGCGGACCCGCTGGCACCGTATCAAGACAAATTGGCGCTATACGAGGGACGTGAAATGGCGCTTATTCCGGACTCGGCCACAGCCTGTATTGCAAATTATCAAAATTTTGGCGAAAATATATGTCGAATTTGGAAGAGGGGAACGGGAAAATCATGCTGAGAGGATGGCGATTCAGATTTTAGTAGCTCCACATCAATTATGGTTGTTTAAACTATTATTTCCCATATGATCAGATGCAGCCGCAACATGTGGATAGATTGTATGTAGCCATGTGGATGTTGAGCAGAACCTTGCAAAAATCCAAAATGCTGCTTTTGCCTCAGCAGAAACTGGCAAGCACAGATCACGATTGGGTGGATAATAAACGGTCGAATAACCCACAGGCATGATTTCTACAGCTGGATTTTCATTAGTGCTCTGGCAAGTTAAAAAGTATCGTCTATTTTTTTTTTTTTTGTGCTGGCATAATGCTGCATTGTCCACGTACGGCGCCAAATGTCCGCCTCGGGCGCCATTTATGGAGCATTAAGCAGAAATGAGTTTTCCGTGCCTAAATGACTTATCTCATACAAGGAAGTACCATGAAAATTATTCCTAAGCCCTGAGCATTACATTTGTGGCGTGTTCCACTCTTTAAATTCAACCCCTGATGAGTTTGAGGGATTATAAAAACATTGTCCTCATACGGCGCCAAAAAGAGCGCCAAATCGGAGGCGGACATGCCCTGGGGGCACATGTCTCCCATAGGCGCCAAAATGTCCACTTTGGTGCCAGCATGTCCGTCTACAGCGCCATCCACGTTCACTTTAGTGCCCCCCCCTTAAGATCTCCGAAAGTATGAGAGCTAAAATGATCAAACTTACAGCGTAGGTAGGTGCTCAGATGATCTACATTTGCTAAAGTTTGTGTGACCTTAGGACAATATCCTCAAGGTCAAACGAGGTCACGAAGGTCAAATCTGACCAAATGTCAAAATTTGGGGGATTTGACCTCTGTGACGTCACAGGTCACCAGCAATGTGTACAAAGTTGTTTCCGGGGATGAATACTGAAATTGGCTATCGAATAGCGTTTGAATCATCCCGATTCGACCGTTGGATCCGAAGATATCTCTTCATCGACCTCGATTCTGGCCGCCATCTTGGAATGCAAATCCATATAACTCAAAAATTTACCGACCGATTTTCATTTTTGTTTCGTCAAACGATCTGCTATTCAGTTGGCTTTAATGTCGCGCAAAAAAACACTGCCCTGCTCTACTGCGTTTTCGAACTATTCACGAAAAACATGTGGGGGCACAAAAGTGTCCCGCCCCCTCCACTGCGCGTGTTAAAGGGACATTGCCACCTCGCAGGCCAATATGGAGTTTTTGGTGTGTATCGGTCGATTAAGCGTGTCCGAGTTCACCTGCAAAATTTGGTTCCCGAAACATTAGATAAAAAAATACATTTGCACCACTCATGCTTGCCAAGCATTCGTAAAATTGTAGTGGCCACATCACTATTTAGAATCACTTCTTTGCGGACTGTTATTTTCTTTTGAATGTTGCAAACTCAACATCACCATTCAGTCAGTGCACTTTAAAATTAAAAAGCGTATACAGTTAATTATATTTTCAACAACCTTAGCCTCTTTCATAATAAAACAGCAAGAATTGCTATGGCTCGACTTTGGGACCGTAGGAGTTATGTGACCTATACCTTATAACACAGATAGACTGTTCAAGGTCAAGGCTCGGCGAATTCGTACGCTTCGGCTTTGGGCGGGCGCCAATACCACATCCAAACTGGATGAGAGCGGCCATCATGAATCCTAGTACTGAGCACAGCTGGGACCAACGTTTTGGAGTCAGAAATAAATACAAAATGCTTTGCCGATACACTGCTGTAGGAGCAAGTTTGAGCTTGAGCATACATGATTGTTGATCCCCACCATTCTTTTAAGTTACTTTTTAGAAATCTTCCGGAGGTGGCAATATCCCTTTAACTGAGTTGGGTGCTGTGTGTGCCTATTTTCATCTGGGAGCTGTGTGACGTGCTGGGTGTGTTTAGCTGTGAGCTGTCTGCTATGTTTGGGGTGTTTAGCTGTGAGCTGTCTGCTATGTTTGGGGTGTTTAGCTGTGAGCTGTCTGCTATGTTTGGGGTGTTTAGCTGTGAGCTGTCTGCTATGTTTGGGGTGTTTAGCTGTGAGCTGTCTGCTATGTTTGCGGCGTTTAGCTGTGAGCTGTCTGCTATGTTTGGGGTGTTTAGCTGTGAGCTGTCTGCTATGTTTGCGGCGTTTAGCTGTGAGCTGTCTGCTATGTTTGGGGTGTTTAGCTGTGAGCTGTCTGCTATGTTTGGGGTGTTTAGCTGTGAGCTGTCTGCTATGTTTGCGGCGTTTAGCTGTGAGCTGTCTGCTATGTTTGCGGCGTTTAGCTGTGAGCTGTCTGCTATGTTTGGGGTGTTTAGCTGTGAGCTGTCTGCTATGTTTGGGGTGTTTAGCTGTGAGCTGTCTGCTATGTTTGGGGTGTTTAGCTGTGAGCTGTCTGCTATGTTTGGGGTGTTTAGCTGTGAGCTGTCTGCTATGTTTGCGGCGTTTAGCTGTGAGCTGTCTGCTATGTTTGGGGTGTTTAGCTGTGAGCTGTCTGCTATGTTTGGGGTGTTTAGCTGTGAGCTGTCTGCTATGTTTGGGGTGTTTAGCTGTGAGCTGTCTGCTATGTTTGGGGTGTTTAGCTGTGAGCTGTCTGCTATGTTTGGGGTGTTTAGCTGTGAGCTGTCGGCTATGTTTGGGGTGTTTAGCTGTGAGCTGTCTGCTATGTTTGGGGTGTTTAGCTGTGAGCTGTCTGCTATGTTTGGGGTGTTTAGCTGTGAGCTGTCTGCTATGTTTGGGGTGTTTAGCTGTGAGCTGTCTGCTATGTTTGGGGTGTTTAGCTGTGAGCTGTCTGCTATGTTTGCGGCGTTTAGCTGTGAGCTGTCTGCTATGTTTGGGGTGTTTAGCTGTGAGCTGTCTGCTATGTTTGGGGTGTTTAGCTGTGAGCTGTCTGCTATGTTTGGGGCGTTTAGCTGTGAGCTGTCTGCTATGTTTGCGGCGTTTAGCTGTGAGCTGTCTGCTATGTTTGCGGCGTTTAGCTGTGAGCTGTCTGCTATGTTTGGGGTGTTTAGCTGTGAGCTGTCTGCTATGTTTGGGGTGTTTAGCTGTGAGCTGTCTGCTATGTTTGGGGTGTTTAGCTGTGAGCTGTCTGCTATGTTTGGGGTGTTTAGCTGTGAGCTGTCTGCTATGTTTGGGGTGTTTAGCTGTGAGCTGTCTGCTATGTTTGGGGTGTTTAGCTGTGAGCTGTCTGCTATGTTTGCGGCGTTTAGCTGTGAGCTGTCTGCTATGTTTGGGGTGTTTAGCTGTGAGCTGTCTGCTATGTTTGGGGTGTTTAGCTGTGCGCTGTCTGCTATATGTTGGGTATGTTAAACTGTGAGCTGTCTGCTGAGCTGGGCGTGTTTTACGTGTGAGCTGTCTGCTGTGCTGGAGGTATGGATTCTATCAAGAGACCTGGTGATGTGAGTGTTGGTCCGGCGTCTCAGCTCTCTGATGTGGATGTAGGACCGGCGTGTCGGAACGCTGTTTGAGCTGCCAGTCAGCCAGTGAGGCATCCCGTGCCGGCTCGCCTCACCGCGGCGCCACTCAGCGCCACTCAGCGCCACTCAGCGCCACTCAGCGCCACTCAGCGCCACTCAGCGCCACTCAGCGCCACTCAGCGCCACTCAGCGCCACTCAGCGCCACTCAGCGCCACTCAGCGCCACTCAGCGCCACTCAGCGCCACTCAGCGCCACTCAGCGCCACTCAGCGCCACTCAGCGCCACTCAGCGCCACTCAGCGCCACTCAGCGCCACTCAGCGCCACTCAGCGCCACTCAGCGCCACTCAGCGCCACTCAGCGCCACTCAGCGCCACTCAGCGCCACTCAGCGCCACTCAGCGCCACTCAGCGCCACTCAGCGCCACTCAGCGCCACTCAGCGCCACTCAGCGCCACTCAGCGCCACTCAGCGCGATTAGACAGTCCGCGGCCGAGAGGTGTGCGCCCCGGCGACGAGCCGTCAGCGCCCCGGCGACGAGCCATCAGCGCACGCTGTCAGCGCCCCAGCCGTCAGCGCCCCGGTGACGAGTCGTCAGCGTCCCGGTGACGAGCCGTCAGCGCCCCGGCGACGAGCCATCAGCGCACGCTGTCAGCGCCCCAGCCGTCAGCGCCCCGGTGACGAGCCGTCAGCGCCCCGGCGACGAGCCGTCAGCGCACGCTGTCAGCGCCCCAGCTGTCAGCGCCCCGGTGACGAGCCGTCAGCGCCCCGGTGACGAGCCGTCAGCGCCCCGGCGACGAGCCATCAGCGCACGCTGTCAGCGCCCCAGCCGTCAGCGCTGACGAGCCGTCAGCGCCCCGGCGACGAGCCGTCAGCGCACGCTGTCAGCGCCCCAGCTGTCAGCGCCCCGGTGACGAGCCGTCAGCGCCCCGGTGACGAGCCGTCAGCGCCCCGGCGACGAGCCGTCAGCGCACGCTGTCAGCGCCCCAACCGTCAGCGCCCCGGTGACGAGCCGTCAGCGCCCCGGTGACGAGCCGTCAGCGCCCCGGCGACGAGCCGTCAGCGCACGCTGTCAGCGCCCCAGCCGTCAGCGCCCCGGTGACGAGCCGTCAGCGCCCCGGTGACGAGCCGTCAGCGCCCCGGTGACGAGCCGTCAGCGCCCCGGCGACGAGCGGTCAGCGCCCCGGCGACGAGCCGTCAGCGCACGCTGTCAGCGCCCCAGCCATCAGCACCCCGGTGACGAGCCGTCAGCGCCCCGGTGACGAGCCGTCAGCGCCCCGGTGACGAGCCGTCAGCGCCCCGGCGACGAGCCGTCAGCGCCCCGGTGACGAGCCGTCAGCGCCCCGGCGACGAGCCGTCAGCGCCCCGGTGACGAGCCGTCAGCGCCCCGGCGACGAGCCGTCAGCGCACGCTGTCAGCGCCCCAGCCGTCAGCGCCCCGGTGACGAGCCGTCAGCGCCCCGGTGACGAGCCGTCAGCGCCCCGGCGACGAGCCGTCAGCGCACGCTGTCAGCGCCCCAACCGTCAGCGCCCCGGTGACGAGCCGTCAGCGCCCCGGTGACGAGCCGTCAGCGCCCCGGCGACGAGCCGTCAGCGCACGCTGTCAGCGCCCCAGCCGTCAGCGCCCCGGTGACGAGCCGTCAGCGCCCCGGTGACGAGCCGTCAGCGCCCCGGTGACGAGCCGTCAGCGCCCCGGCGACGAGCGGTCAGCGCCCCGGCGACGAGCCGTCAGCGCACGCTGTCAGCGCCCCAGCCATCAGCACCCCGGTGACGAGCCGTCAGCGCCCCGGTGACGAGCCGTCAGCGCCCCGGTGACGAGCCGTCAGCGCCCCGGCGACGAGCCGTCAGCGCCCCGGTGACGAGCCGTCAGCGCCCCGGCGACGAGCCGTCAGCGCACGCTGTCAGCGCCCCAGCCGTCAGCGCCCCGGTGACGAGCCGTCAGCGCACCGGTGACGAGCCGTCAGCGCCCCGGCGACTAGCCATCAGCGCCCCGGCGACGAGCCGTCAGCGCACGCTGTCAGCGCCCCAGCCGTCAGCGCCCCGGTGACGAGCCGTCAGCGCCCCGGTGACGAGCCGTCAGCGCCCCGGTGACGAGCCGTCAGCGCCCCGGCGACGAGCGGTCAGCGCCCCGGCGACGAGCCGTCAGCGCACGCTGTCAGCGCCCCAGCCGTCAGCACCCCGGTGACGAGCCGTCAGCGACCCGGTGACGAGCCGTCAGCGCCCCGGCGACGAGCCGTCAGCGCCCCGGTGACGAGCCGTCAGCGCCCCGGCGACGAGCCGTCAGCGCACGCTGTCAGCACCCCAGCCGTCAGCGCCCCGGTGACGAGCCGTCAGCGCCCGCCGGCTGCCGGTCGTTTGTTACTGCGAACAAGTGGCTCCGGCCGGCGCCGCCGGGCAGAGTGCGTGGGCCGTGGGGAGACTCCCCACCTGTCCGGGGCGCCGGTGTTTATCTCCAGCGACTGGCGACAGACGACTGACGGCCAGGGGCAGAGCACACCGGGGTCTCCCGACACCGGTCTACGGTAACAGCTTGCGACGTTGCTAGCAGCGGCAGCAGCGGCAGCGGCAGCAGCAGCAGCAGCAGCGGCAGCGGCGGCAGCGGCGGCAGCGGCGGCAGCGGCGGCAGCGGCGGCAGCGGCGGCAGCGGCGGCAGCAGCGGCAGCAGCGGCAGCAGCGGCAGCAGCGGCAGCAGCGGCAGCAGCGGCAGCAGCGGCAGCAGCGGCAGCAGCGGCAGCAGCGGCAGCAGCGGCAGCAGCGGCAGCAGCGGCAGCAGCGGCAGCAGCGGCAGCAGCGGCAGCAGCGGCAGCAGCGGCAGCAGCGGCAGCAGCGGCAGCAGCGGCAGCAGCGGCAGCAGCGGCAGCAGCGGCAGTGGCGGTGAAGACAGACCAGCAGTGCTGGCACCAGCAGTGCTGGCAGTACTGCTGGTGGCGGCGTCGGCGGCATGGGCGGCGATCCAGACACAGAAGACGGCTTTGTATCCAGCTGGACGGGTATAAACAGTGGGCGCTTCGGCACAGCTCCGAAATAGCGTGAGCCAGTGAGCTGGCCAGCGGCGACATAGGCGGCTGCAGTGGGCTGCCGGCTGGTGGGGCCGCGGGAGCCCCGACTGAACAGAGGGCCGACCAGAGGTCCGTCCTCAGCACCGTCCAGAGGTCTGCCGGAGGACCGTCCGGTCCAGTGGACCACCGGAGGAACGGCCTGAAGACCGCCCAGACCGTACGGAGGACCACCGGAAGCCCTCCGCGAGACCGCCAGAGGACCACCGGAGGCCTTCCACGAGACCGCCAGAGGACCGTCTTCCCAGTATCAGACGAGGACAGTGACAATCGCCGGACACACAGTGGACTGGCCGTTGCCATCAACTGATTGACAGCTTGCCTCGCCACTTAGCAATCTGGAAGAGTTTGGTCTGGAAGAAGTCTGGAAGAGTCTGAATCTGGCCTGAGAAGAGTTACGTCTGGTACGTGGCCGTCCGCTAATCCGGGGTATCCAATTTCGACGGACGCGCAGTGACTCGCTGAGAGCTGCTTCTGGTTGGAAGACTGACCACAGAAGAGGCGTTAATCACTGACTGAGCCGCCCGGCGTCAGTCAGTCTCAGTGAGTCAGTGAGCTCAGAGTTGCAGCCGTCCGACACCCGCCCGGCACCCGTCCAGCTCTCGTCAGGCGCTCTTCCGGCACCCGTCCGGCAACCGCCGGCACCCGTCCGGCACCCGTCCGGCGCTCGTTTTACGCCACTAACAAGCTTCACGGAGCGTGACCGGCGGCCAGTGGAGCGGCGGCTGAGAGGCGCTGAGGGCCGTCGAGTGCCGCGCCGCGTGCGTCAATCATGTCCGGCTCGTCGGAGCGCCCGACAATTGTCCCGCCTGAGACGGACGAACGCAGCGATGGCGGCGCGCTGACCACTGGCACCGAGTGCTCGGTGGGGCGGAGTGGGTCGGATTGCGGAGCAGCGCCGCTGCCGGCCGCCCTGCTGCCACCGCCGGCCGAGCCGAGCCTGGTCGAGCGGCTATCGCGCTGTCAGATGGACATCGGTCTGGACGTGATCGAGGAGGACGGCGGCGGAGGCACGGGGCCGGACAGGCGGCACAGTGATTCCGCCGACGTGCTGCACCTGGACGCGCTACACTACCGACTCAGTATGTACCTGAACGACCCGGAGCCGGAGCCGCTCGAGCCGCCACGCCGCTCGCGGCACCGGGTGGCGCGCCGCAGCAGCGAGCTGCTGTCGCGGCCGGCCGACGCCGGAGCCTCCCTGTGCCGGCGTCACTCGGAGCTGACGCGCGTGTGCCGGCAGCATTCGGAGCTGTCTGTCGCCGCCGGCGGCCGGCGGGTGGCGAGGCGGCACTCCCGCCGGCCCTCGTCTCGGTCCGGCTCGCGGCTCGGCTCGCGCGCAGGCTCGTGCGTCGGCAGCACGAGGCGGTTGCACTGTACGGAGGCGGGCCTGCTGCCATCTAGTGCGCTGGAGCCGAAGGAGCGTCGCCGCCGCCAGGTGGTGCTGGCGGTCATGGCCGGGGCGTTCATTATCGTCTCCATGTCGGTCGGCCTCATCTTCGTCATGCTCTACCTCACCTCCTCGGAGGGCGGTACGGATGGGATCGACGGTAAGCAATCATACATCGAAACGATTTATTTTTAATGAGCCTACATTTGCTTCAAATAAAAAAAATCGTCAAAAATAATTGCCGGAGCGAAACCGTGAAGTTTTCAGTATCGACTTCGTTTCAATTAAACAGATGTATTTAGCTGAATGCGTGACTGATCGCTTGTATCTTCTGGACAGCCGGTCCACCATCTTCTGTCACGCCCAATGGCGTAGGAACCTATTTCAAGTTGGTGTGGCAAAGGCAAATTAAAATCCTGAACACTTCCTTACACCGGGGTCGGGGTACCAAGGTCGAAGACCACGTGGTTGAACTGAACCGCACTGAGCAGAATGCATTTTAATCAGCGTCAAGTATTGTCATTGTCATTGATGCGCCACGGATTCACTTCGGATTCCGGGTAAAGCCGACTGCTAATTTTCAACACCTATGAACAGGGGTGGTAAAGTGTTCTGTCCTTATGGATAAGGTCGGGGACAAAATGCTCCTTGTCATGAAGTACTCGGGGGCAAAATGCCAGCAAAAATCATTACTATGTCATTTCTGTGAAAATTTACTAAGCTATCATGTCCTTAGAAATACTGATCGTCAAAACCACGATGTATTATTCACTTAATCATCATAATCATCACGTCAGTATGTATGTACATTTACTTTTGTATTAGCAGTTGCGTTTCAGCTCTTGATTGCCAATAATAATACTAAATTACATTGAAACAAAAAATCCGAAGAAAAAATATCCGGACGATGGATTCAACACGTGGGGTCACTGAACCAAAAATGCACCGGAATCTTCAAGAATGGCCTATAACAACATGATCCAGAAGGAATTGGGCTGATATCATGCGTATCCTCAGAATAGTAAGCATTTTAATATTTCCCCATTGACTTATAATGGGGTGGTCATGAAATTGACCCAACCTTAGGTCACCGATATAAAAAAAATCGAGATAAACGAATTGTAGGGACTATTACCCTTATGAAATCCTGTAAGTACCAAATCGATCGGCCAAAAACTGTGGCTGTGGTACGACTGCATACTTTTTTGGAGGCGGGGTTACGTGACCTGGCCTGGTGACCTGACCTGAGATGACCCGTGGTCAAGAAGTTTACAATATATGGGCAATAGATGTCTTAACAGCTGTGTCAAAAACGGCGGCGCTGCGCGCAGCCGTTTTTTTGCTATCTTCGAAAAACCTTGGGGGGGGGGGGGGCGTCTAAACGCCCCACACCCGGCACGGCGCGGGAAATCCGGACAGTCGATTCCCCCGGAGCTAGAAAGACGCTGAAAAAAATCGTTCAAAAGCTCCCGACAATTACATTCGAAGGTGTGCTTTCCTCAAGTCAATATTGAGGTCACCAGAGGTCATCGAAGGTCAGATTTTCAAGTTTTAGGACTTCGCTCCAGAAACCCCCAGATATCACAGGAACTATGATAGCTAGGAACAAACGGAAAAAAGCATTGGAAGGCTCTTGAAAAATGCAATCGTTAAACGGTCCTCGAACTGAGCTCAGGTCAATAGTTAAGGCTTCAGAGCTCATCAAATGTCAAAAAGGCTTTACAAAAACGTTTATCACGAATAGCTTTTTACCTAATAACGACAAGCCAATAATTGTGACGCCATCGCGCTTGTCTTGTCAAAACGCTTCGCCTTATTTTAGTGTTAACCAGGTCAGGTCAACCTACAAATATGACCTCAGGTCAAGGTCAAGTGGTAGTAACTCAAGTAGGTCATGTTGCATATGGGAAGACGTGCCGCGAAAAGATAAACACATTGGTGTCGGTTTCACTTCTCTATCGTTATTAAGTCGAGAGTTATGGACATACAACTGTTGGTGACCTCGGATGACCTCGGCTGACCCTGTAGGGGTCACTGAACAAAAATGGCACCTAGGTCATGTTAAGTTCGGTTCTAAGTTCGGTTCGGTTCCGTTCCACACCACGCACCACACACGCCGGCCGCCATGAGTCAACTGTATTGTTTTGCTCACAGGGTTACCAGATGTGGGAGGAAAATAATATGGCTTCCAAAGAGAAGGGAAACTAGCACGAGCCGTGCGCAACATAACACAACAACCCCCCACAAGACAAATGCATCGAATAACGATGATAGTGATCAGCACCATTGATGATGCATTAGTCTGAACCAAACAAAGAAGAGAATACACAGACACATCAGTTGCATGAGTACGACTACTGACTAGTCATACGTCTGGTCCGCCCACCGCACGGTAAGTGGGACCGGGCGCCGGCGGCGGCGCGTCCCGCGCCGGACCGGAGGGGCGGTGTCGTCCACGCCGCCCGGCGGCGCCGCGCGCCTTTCGACCGGCACCGCCGCGCCGCTCTGGTCGGCCGGGGCGCCCTCGCCGCCCGGCGGCGCGCACTGACGGTACCGGAGACCGGGCGGGGGCGCCGACACGCCCTCAGTGATGAGCGACCGCTGCGGCCGCAGGTACCGCCGGTTGCGCCAGAGGATCCTGCCGCTCGGCAGCCGGATCAGGTAGTCTCTGCGACTGCCGACCCCGGTGATGATCCCGACGCGGTCCCACCGTCCGGACCTCGGGTCTTGAAGTACGACTCGTTGCCCGATTACGAGCGGCGGATGCCGGCGCGCCGAGCCGTCGTACCTCTCAGCTGTCTGCTGCTGCTGCGCTGCGGCCTTGGCGTCACAGGCGTCCGCCGCCTTCTGCCAGCAGTCGGCAAAGGCGCGCTGGTGCGCTGGTACAGCGGACCTCAGCGGGTGTCCGAACAGCACCTGTGCCGGCGACCGCCCGTCTGCCCGGGGCGTGTTACGGAGCTCTAGCAAGCCCCGAGCGTACGCGTCGGTGTCCAGGTTGCCGCTGCTGGTCGTCTTCTGGATGAGGCGTTTGGCGGCCTTGACGGCCGCCTCCGCGTGCCCGTTCGATTGCGCGTAGTGCGGTGTCGACATCTGGTGCTCCACACCCCAGCGGCGCAGGAATTCGCGAGTGGCGCGGGCGGCGAACTGAGGGCCCCCGTCAGTTCGGAGAGTGTTCGGCACGCCGGTGACCGCGAACATCTGCCGAAGGCTGCAGATCAGGTCTCGCGCCGTCGCCGCTCCGGACACGTGCGACACGAACGGCCACCCGGAGAGCCGGTCTGCATACACCAGGAACGTGTGGCCGGCCCACGCGAAGTAGTCGGCCGAGACGGCTTCGAAGACACGGGTCGGCGTCTTCTCCGGGATCAGCGGTTCCCTCTGCTGGCTGGGCAGGTACCGCTGACAGGCCTGACACGAGCTCACGAAGTTGTCAATTTCTTGATCCATGTTCGGCCAGTACACGACCTGACGCGCTCGCCGCTTGGTGCGCTCCACGCCCTGGTGGCTGGCGTGAAGGCGCTCCAGCGTGGCCCGCCGGAGACTGCGCGGCATGACCAGCCGCTGGCCGCACACCACCAGGCCGTCGTCCACGGCCAGCCGGTCCCGGACTCCCCAGAATGCTCTCAGGGGTGGGTCCAGCTGCGACCGGTGCTCCGGGAACCCGGACAGGATCACTTGGGTCAGAGCGGTGATCTCCGGGTCGG
The DNA here is from genome assembly GCA_036785665.1 of Chirona hameri. Classification (NCBI taxonomy): domain Eukaryota; kingdom Metazoa; phylum Arthropoda; class Thecostraca; order Balanomorpha; family Balanidae; genus Chirona; species Chirona hameri. The sequence goes on along the minus strand of JAXIVJ010008733.1, from coordinate 23,720 downwards.
CGGCGGCGGCGGCGCGCACCTCCGTCAGCGCCGCGTCCTTGAACGGGCTGGTGCCGCCGTCGGCCGCGTCGGTTGTCAGGCGGAAAATCGCGCTCGCGATTTGGTGACTGACGTCTCTCTCGGCTTCTTCATCCTCGGGGGCCGGATCGTCCACCGGCGCCCGGGAGAGCGCGTCTGGAACGGCGTGCAGCTTTCCTTGCCGCCAGGTGGCGACCAGGTTAAACGCCATCAGCCGCTCTCGCAGACGTTGGAGCCGCGGGTTTTCAATGTCTGCCAGACTTTTGCTGTTCAGGATTGGGATCAGCGGCCGGTGATCCGTCATGACCTCGAACCGCTGCATCCCGCTGAGATAGAGGCTGCACTTCTTGCAGGCCCACGCCAGTGCCAGCAGCTCCAACTCGATGACGGCGTAGCGCGACTCGGCTTCGGACAGGAACCGAGAGCCGCACTGTATCAGCCGCCAGCGTCCCGCGCCGTCCAGCTGCAGCAGGCAGTACCCCAGGCCGCCAGTGCGAGCGGCGTCCGTCTCCAGGACGGTGCGGCGGCGAGGGTCAAAGAAGTCGAGCACCGGCGGCGAGGTCAGTGCCGCCTTCACGTCGTTGAACGCCTGCTCCTGCGCCGGCGTCCACAGCCACGCGTTTCTCGGCCGCAGCAGCTGACGCAGCGGCTCGGCGGCCGCAGCGACCTCTGTCGAGAACGAGCCGAGCTGGTTGACCAGGCCGAGGAACGACCTGAGGTCGGTGATGTTGCTCGGCTTGGGGAAGGCCTTGATGGCTCTGACTTTCCTGTCGTCGGCGGTGTAGCCAGCTGAGCCGATGCGGAAGCCGCAGAATTCCACTTCGTCTGCCGCAAATCTGCACTTGTCCGGGTTAAGTGTGATGCCATGCTCGTCACATCTCTTGAGGAGCTGCCGGACATACTGCAGATGGGTGGAGTAGTCAGAGTCGTAGGCCAGCACGTCGTCCACGACTTTACATGTGCGCGGGATATCGCCGAGCGCGGCGTCACCGCGCCGGTTGTAGACGTCACCGGAACTGACGATACCCATCGGGGCCCGCTTATACCGGAACCGACCCCACGGGGTGATGAAGCACGTCAGATCCATGTCTTCTGGCCGGATCGGGACCTGATGGTACCCTGCCTTACTGTCGAGCTTCGTGAAGAAGACTGCACCGGGTGTGATGGCCGCCACCGCGTCCTGCGGCGCGCGGACCGGATACGTCGGCCGCTTCACGAACCGGTTCAGTTTCGTGAAGTCCACTGTGAGTCGGCAGCCGGACACCGAACCGTCGGACGCTCTCTTCGCCACGGGGACGATCGGGTGACACCAGGCCGTAGGATGGGCCACTGGCTCGATGATGTCTTTGGTGACCAGCTCGTCCAGCTGCTGCCGCACGGCATCTCTCCAGCAGTACGGGATGTTTCGGGCGGTGGTGACGGCGTGCGGAACGGCGTCCTCTGTCAGCTCGATCGGCATGGGCTCCCCCGTCATCATCCGCAGGGTCGACTTCACGTCGAAGACCCGTGGGAATTCACCTTTCAGCGCCGCGAAGTCTGCGCGCCGCTGCTGTGCCGAGGGGGCGCCACCGCACGCGGCGCGCCGCGCCGAGGTGGCGCCGTTATCCGGGGATTGGTGTGCCGAGAGGGCGCCACCATCCACCGCGTGGCACGCGAACCCCGGCGGCGGACCGCCACTGACCGGCTCCGCTGCTCCTGCTGGGACGACATCTGCCCGTGCGGCGTCGGAAGCCCGGCTCGGTCCTGTGATGCTCTCGGACCCGCACGCTCGCCGTGGCAGTGGTGTACCGCGTGCTGGTCGCCCACGTCAGGGTCCGGGCGGGGCAGCGCGGGCTGCGCGCTGTCCGTCACCGTGCCCGGCGGCGGACCGCCCCCGGGTCCGGCGCTGACGGGACGGATCTGCTGCGGGAAGCTCGCGGGCAGTATCCCCAAGCGAACGCAGTCATGCCACGACAGCAGCGGTGAATGCAGCGATCGCAGGACCGACACCTGCACCGTGCATGTGACGTCACCAAGCTGCAGTGTGAGCACACATGTGCCGAGGCAGATCAGTTGATGGCTGTCGGCCGCCCACAACACCGTTGTGGATGGGGCGAGATCAGCCCTGTTCACTCCCATGGACTCCGCTTGCTTCAACGACATCGCCGAAGCCTCTGCACCCGTGTCCGGCGTCCACATGGTCTGCCTCCTGTCGCCGTTTGGCAGGTGCAGCTGTAGCCGAACTTGAGGCGATCGCTTGGCTGACACACTGCTCAGCCGTGCGGCCGGGTCGCTCGTCTCAGGTGGCCCCGACCGCCGCCGGCTCGCTGCGTCACGGTCACCTGACACCAACGCCAGCTGACGGCGGGACTCGCCGGCAGCCGGGCTGCTCTGACGGCGGTGGCTCACGTTACGGCGGTGACGCGCCTGCCTCTGGCGGTTGCGATCGGGGCTGGGTGAGCTCCACCGCCGGCCGTCGCCGCTTCCCGGGCGTCTGCACACGGCGGAGAAATGATCCCGCCCGTGGCAGGCGTGGCAGGTCCGGCCCAGCGCGCGGCAGTCGCGTGCGTCGGTATGCTGCGCCGCACCGCACCGGTCGCACCGCTGGCTCCGGTCCGCCGGCCGCCGATCCGGGCTGGCCGGCCGACTCCGCTCCCGCCGGTACTGCGAGATCCGGCGCAGGGACGAATCTTCGGATCCTCGGATCGCGGAGCTGTTGTGGCGGGCGCTCTCAGACGCGCGGCACAGGTCGGCCGCCTTCTGGAAGGTCAGCTCTGGCACTTCCAGCATGCGTCGCCTCGCGTCGTCGTCGCTAGTGCCGACGACCAGGTGGTCCCGGAACCTGTCGTCGCTGCAGTGCTGGCAGAAATCGCAGCAGGCTGCGATTTCTTTCAGCGCGCAGATGAAGTCGTCCACTGTTTCACCGGGCTCCTGCAGCCGCATGTTGAACTCGCAGCGGTCAATGACGACGTTCCGCTGCCGCCGGAGGTGTTTTTGCAGGGCCGCGATGACGTCATTCATTGAAGAGTCGGCGGGGAGGGGTAGGCCGAATCGGACCACGCGGGCCCAGTCGTCGTCGAGCACCGCCAGCAGGGCGGCCCGCTGCTCCGCGGGGCCCATGTCGTTAATTCCCGTCAGGAGGCAGTAACCTGAGAATTTGTCCTTCCACGCCTCGAACTCCTTGAGGGTTGCCGTCGCTGCCAGCCGGGGCGTGGGCGTCCCGACAGCGGGCATGCGCGCGCGCTGCCGCGCGCCAGCCGCCGCTCCGGCCTCGGGCGCCGCCCCGGGGGCTGCCGCCGGCCCGGCGGCCGGCCCGGCCGGCGCCGCGGCCTGGCCGGGGAGCATCCGCTCCATCAGCGCCGCCATGCGCTCCTCGCGTCTGGCCGCTGCCGCAGCCAGGTCCAGCTGCTGCTGGAACATCGCCTTCAGGAGCTCTACCTCCGATGGCTTCTCCGCGGGGCTGGGCGGCGCCGGTTCAGCCCGATCGTCCGCCATCCTGGCTCCGGGCGGGGGCGATGCACGCAACACGCAACACTTAAGTGCACGCAACACTTTCGACACGATACGGGGACACACTGTAGTCACGCACGCTTAGCACGGAAGTGCGAAACCGACCGACCGCGCCATGTTAAGTTCGGTTCGGTTCTGTTCCACACCACGCACCACACACGCCGGCCGCCCTGAGTCAACTGTATTGTTTTGCTCACAGGGTTACCAGATGTGGGAGGAAAATAATATGGCTTCCAAAGAGAAGGGAAACTAGCACGAGCCGTGCGCAACATAACACAACAGGTCATCAATAATTTTCTATAATAACATGATCCAGAAGGAATTAGACTGCTATCTTGCGTCTCCTTAGAATAGGAAGCATTTGAATATTTCCCCTTAGACTTATAATGGGGAGGTCGCGAAATTAAACCGACCTTAGGTCGCTGATATTAAAAATCCAAGATAATGAATTGTAGATATATGTGACCTTATGAAATCCTGTAAGTGTAAAACCGATCATCCCAAAACTGTGACTGTGGTACGACCACAAGTTTTTTTTTTGGGAGGTGGGGTCACGTGGCCTAGTTTGGTGACTTGACCTAAGATGACCCGAGGATTTTTTAAAATGATGTGGACAATTCATGCACAAACAGCTATGCCAAAAATGGCGGCGCTGCGCTTCTCCGTTTTTCTGCTATCCGCGAAAAAACCTGAGGGGGTGTCTCGGCATGAATAGTTCCTTTGCCTGCGGCGAGGACAGCGTCACCATCCATATGATCCGCCTGTCATTTGAGGCGATCGGTGGTGTGTTCATGCATTTGCTCAACTCCAGCCTGTCCAACGCCCAGGTCCCTGAATCCTGGAAACATTCCCTGGTCTATCCTATCCACAAATCCGGCGATCCTTCCGATCCATCCAACTTCCGGCCAATTTCCATCGTTCCTGTTTTCGCCAAAATTGTAGAGCGGGTCGTCCACCAACAGCTTTACAATTACCTTTCCCAAAACCACCTCTTGTCCCCAACTCAGCACGGTTTTTGTCCTCGTCACTCGACGGAAACCGCGCTGATATCCATAACTGACCAAATCCTATCTGCTAATGACCGCGGCGACCTCTCTCTTCTCCTCTGCCTGCTGGATTTGAGAAAATGCTTTTATGTGATAGACCACCAAAAACTCCTCACCAAATTACAACTTCACGGCGTAGATACTTCCTGGTTTTCAGCCTACCTTCACAATCACACCCAGAGTGTCAGCCTCACTGACAATCTGGGTAACACCAAAAAATATTCCCGCTTCCCAACGGCATCGGCGTTTTTCAAGGCTCTGCTCTCGGCCCTCTGCTCTACTGCGTCTTCGCCAACGACCTGAGTTTGTTTGTCGAGGACGCAGTGGTGGTACAGTACGCCGATGACACCCAAATTTTAGTCTCTGGCAAGAAGTCACAATTCCAAAACATCTTAGTCAAGATGGAGCGGGTCCTGGCTTCTCTCGATTGTTGGTTCCGAGCCAGCCGATTGAAAGTAAATGCCGGTAAAACGCAACTGATGTTGCCGGGAAGCGCCCAACATATTCGCAACATCCCCATCTTCGCTGTCAAATTCCGCGATCACCATTTACTCCCCGTTTCTGATGCAAAAAAACTAGGTCTGACCTTTGATCGCACCCTTAGCTGAGACAGTCACGTCTCTGCTGTTACTAAAAAATGTTGCGGCACTTTATCTGGTCTATCACATCTAAGGAACCACCTGTCACCATCCGTCATCGCCGCCTTGGTCCAGGCCCTTGTTCTCTCGCAGATCCGATACTCTCTGTTTATGGCAACTGCACACAGAAAAACCTATCTCGTATTCAACAAAATATTAACTATGCTGCTAAAGTGATTTTCGGCCGCAAGAAGTTTGATCACGTGTCGGATCTGCTTGGGAACTTGGGCTGGCTCAGCGCAGACCAGCTCGTGCGCTATTACTCCATGTGCCCATTACATAAAGTGTGGCGCTCAGGCGAGTCCGAGATCTTGGCTGGCGGGCTCGTGCGTGTGTCCGAGACTCGTCAGCGGTTCACGCGACAGGACCACGACCTGATGGTGCTGCGGTCAAGGTCAGCCATGGGACAGCGGCGTTTTTACAGTATTGTGTTGTATTGTATAATAACGAACAATCCACACGAATGTGGTTTTTACAGTTCTGAGTCAAAAAGGGATAAACATGGGATAAGACATGGCATAGTAAAACATGCGCACATATATACACATACGTCCACACCGAAATCGAAACAAAATCAGACATTTGCTGGCAGGAGTCGGCGCTTCAGCTGTCTTTTAAATTGTCTGACAAATTGTCTGACAAATTGTCTGACAAATTGTCTGACAAATTGTCTGACAAATTGTCTGACAAATTGTCTGACAAATTGTCTGACAAATTGTCTGACAAATTGTCTGACAAATTGTCTGACAAATTGTCTGACAAATTGTCTGACAAATTGTCTGACTCGGGCTCGCCTGAGCGCCACACTTTATGTAATAGGCACATGGAGTGATAGCGCACGAGCTGGTCTGCGCTGAGCCAGCCCAAGTTCCCAAGGTCACTCGCGTGGCAGCTCGTTCATACCAAGCGCAGCGCGGTAGGCGAAGCGCCTCTTGCCAGTCTCCGTCCTAACCCGCGGTAGGAATAGGAGCCGGTCCTGCCTAGTGGGCCGCGAGTGGGCAGGCCTGTCACAGTGGGTCACGAATATCTCGGCGACATAGACACAGCCGTGCTCCGCGCGACTTCAACGGGCTCCCGCCTGACCTGACGCGACTCACGGTGCACCTGTTTGCGGGACGCCTAAAGCGCCATCTGCGCGACGGCGAAGGAGTTACCTGATCGGTCGGCCACTGTGGTGTGAGTACTGTGTATGTCTGAGTTGTGTGAGTGTGTGCGTGTTTGCGTTTTTTTTTCTTCTCACTTCCCATGTCCGCCGTTTTAGCCGCCGACGAGGGGCCGTAATAGCCATGAGCTTATCGTGGATGGCCTTAATATATGTCTATGTCTATATCTATGTCTATGTCTATGTGTATGTCTATGTCTATGTCTATGTCTATGTCTATGTCTATGTCTATGTCTATGTCTATGTCTATGTCTATGTCTATGTCTATGTCTATGTCTATGTCTACTCCCCCCTCCCCGACACGGCGCTGGTTAAAATATAGGGATGATGTGAGCATGCAGCCAGGTGTTAGGGTATTTATGTGAAGTAAAAAAATGACCTCAGCTGTGCTGGGGTCATTTTTGTATGTGCCACTTTTGGTCGGGGCCACTCAAAGCACTTTTACCACCCATGCCCATGAACACGGCGAGAGGTATATTGCGAGGTGGATTCGCTGAACATGTTGACATAAACTGGCCTATTTTACGACTTTACGTTTCCGAACGGTAAGAAATTTGTCCATAACAAATACACTTTATAGATGAATCAGAAAAGTTAGCACAACAGTCTGGAAAGTGTCGTTTTTTAGTATGCCTTCAAAGATTTCCAGGGTGTCACTTTTGACACTCTGAACATTGTGTTGCCGGACCTAGCCTGGCACTTTGGAAAATTATTTAAAATACAAATATAAAATATGATAAAAAGTTGTTCAAAATGATCATTTGTGTTAATAATATATTATTTTAATCGAAAGAAAAGCCGAACAACATGTGAAAATGGACTGAAATGACTTTGCACTACACGCATGGCGGTTTACAAAATCACTTGCCTGGCGTGTAGAAGTATAGGGATACAAGCCACCTACATAGGGCAGTCTAGACGTCCTATTAGGGTCCGATTTAACCCTATTCCCTGCGGGCGGCCAGAATTACTTTAACCTGCGGTGAGGGCAGATTCTGCCCCCCCCCCCCTTCCCAGAGATCTCGAGAACCGCTCGGTCGATTTCGATGGGGAAAACTCCATTCGATTCGTCATGACAAGATCTCTGTTTTTGGACCCATATATTTTTGTTTTGTTCAATATTTTTCAGTTCATATTTTTGGTTTTTAATATATCAAAGGACAAAAAACAAATCAAAATCATAGACGTATTCAGGGAATGTAAAATGGGGAGATTTTCTGAAGAAAAAATATGTGCTGTTCGTGATTGTTTGGGACGCATGAACGTCATATGTGGGCCTTATATGCTGTAATTTGTTAAATGTGATATATTGCGCATAGGCGGACCCAGGAAAGACCTAATTTGAGGGTGGGTATCACCTCCCGTTTTTTCCTGAGTACGCCTCTGCCCAAAAATATGTACAATCCCAGTATCTATGATGCATATTGCATTGAAATTGTTTCTGACGCAGTTATTGCATTGCAAACCACGAAGGAAGTATGCGCCGCAAAACCGTATTCGTAACACCCTCCCCAAAACAGGAGCCTGGAACCACCTCTGCTGGACCGATTTTTTCTCTCTCAAAAGTTTGACAACACGCGCCATTCAATTTTGGGAAAAGTCACAAAGTTTCAGGACGCTAGGCCTAACAGTTTATAAGCGGCAAGTGAAAAACACTGGGGGGGGGGGGGGGGGCATAATCTGCCTCTCGCAGGGAATAGGGTTAATGAGCATACGAATATGGACAATAAATACATAAATAGCAACTGTTACATATAAATCTTCACCACTAAAGAACATGACGCCGACCTGCGCATAGCTGAATCTGTTTATATTAGGGAAAGCATCGCTATGAACAAAGATATGAACACTAAATCTAGGTCCTGGTGCCTTACTAAACATGTGATTTAGTTTCCCGTTTTTATACTTTTAGGTAGCTTTGTACCTAAAAGTAGGTCACTTTTTTTAGGTAGCTTGTTTACGGCTCAATTGAGTCGGTATACATATTTTAACCACAAATACTTTGTTAGCTACTTTCAACATGTCTCGTATACGTTACGGTGAATGATTGTATCTATTGGTTGTCTTGTAGATTGTATTCGGGAACATCCACAGTAAACCCATGGCTTTTCGGAGCCCGTCGTTATGAGTGCGTATAGGCGGATAGAGAACAATGGCATGTCTGTGGCGCGCTGCTGCCAGCTGGGCGCTGCGCTGCTCAACAGACAGGTTGAAACAGAGAAGGAAATGACAAGGGACAGTTTAAAATTCTCAGATTACAGCACAACGTATAGAAGGGCGATGATAGCATGAGTTTCGTTTCGTTGTGTCTTCGATGCTGCATTTTCTCTCTCATTAGCAAAGACAATACTTCAGGTGTCAGCATTGGCAAGTATCTTGTTGCATGAAGTCACAGGTGGTTTTAAATTAATTTTCACCATTTCTTCTATGGCACTTGTTTTTCGGTATCTCATTGTACCGAAGTTCTTTCAGAAGTCTCGAGGTTCTTGGCGCGCGAAACGAAAATTCAAGCCAGAAAATTATGACTTGCTTGCTTGAAAATTCGATCCAAAGAGATAAAAATGCTGACAATAATGAAAATATAGCACCGTATTTCTTCTTTTCCAAATAAAGTGCACCAATAAAGATAACATATTTAAGTTATTCACTATATCAGCTCACTGTCAGTATATACATCAGCTGCAAATATCGTCCAACTGCGCCAAAATGTACAATTTTGTCCGAGCCTTTAAAATATGTCTGTCTTATTCTACCATATGTCTGTCTTATCTATGCTGTGCCTTTGTACGAGAGATGACTTGGCAGTGTATGATTTTGCAGAGTAAGCGGGTATGACAGCGTATGTCAGTATAGGAACGCATCGACGGTGTCTTAGTACGAAAGCGATGAAATGTTCCCACTAGAGGACGTGTTGAAGGGTTTGTCTCGTGACAGTGATCTTAGTTAGTTTTATATTTTTCGAAGTTTTCAAGAGTATTCGGAGCGCTGCTCGGACGCACGCTAGCGGCCGCTAGTAGCGCTAGTAGCGCTTTCGTTCTCAATGGCTACCAGGCGTCAGCCAATGAAAAGCCAGAAAGGGAATACGTCACGATAGGAACCGGGGAGCCTGCAGAGAGGCTATTTCTGTTAGTGGAAAATCGCAGAAGCGGTGAAAGCGCTAGCGGATGTGTTTCAATAGTGGCGCATGAGATAAATCAAACTGAAATGAAAACAAACAGATGTGATATGCCCCTGAAGCAGAGTCTGGAAGTGCTTCTGTGAGCTCTGTATATTTTCTGCTGCGTCTGTTTCCGTGACGTAATTGTGACGTCAGCTAGCGAAAAGCGCCAGTAGCGTGTGCCGAACAGCGATAAGGTGTAAAAACAAGTGATCAACAGACAGACAGTGATCTTGGTTTTTGACGCTAAAAACGGTGATGTTTTCACCATTCTCTGATGTTGATTTGTTAATCGAAACGCGTTATAATTTTTCGGCTTTTCTTTTGATGAAAATAATATATTATTAGCACAAATGATCATTTTGAACAACTTTTTAACAATGAACAAGTTGCTAAACGTGCTCCAACTCTTATCTAACATATGATAGTATGATATGTATTCACTGTAAATTATTCATCACCCTCTGTTCCAATATTCTGTAAATTGATTTTCGTTAAAAGCCTCTTATTGTTTTGCAATCTACTAAAAGCCTTACTCGTCGTAGCCTTTCTAACTCGGGCCGACGTCGGCTCGATGTCGGGGTAACATCGACTTCACGTCGGGGCACGTCGGGTCAACAGCGGGTGCATAAGCAATGGAGAAAATGCATGGTAAATCATAACTGAAGATTTCGGCGAAAATAGTTGATGGATGTTGATGAAACTTCGCAAAAACATAAATAATCGATTGCTCTAACAATTGTATGCACCCATTTCCGCGGCCGATCAGTTGATTATGATATTGGCGGTTAACCTGGCAGTCACTGGGGCAGTGGTGGAACTTTATTAAATCGGTTGGGGGGGGGGGGGGGGGGGGGGCAACGGCCGATTGCTCAAGTCGAAACTAAACGTACAATACTATATATATATATGTATATGTAGTGTATAATTACTATATAATATATTTATTATAAAACTATTACAATTATTACAATTGTGGAACTATTTTCTCCGTTTTATACCGGAAAAAATACAAAAGTATTCCTTCTCCAATTTCTTTGTTTCAGACCATAAAATTGACAAATTACTAGTTAACTGAAATTGATAGGTAAACACTGACTGGTCAGTGGTCATAACATTTTTTTAAGGACAGCAACACAATTTTGAAGCCGTTAAATGTTACATTATCGCCATCGGTGGCCAATTAAGAATGCATCTGAAAAACACGTTCCTCATACATAATTTTCAAATGCCAGACGGAGTCGGCGCAAAATTTAACTTACTCCGACTCCGGCAAAAATTATCGACTCTAATACTCAGATTACGATTCCGAGTCTGCAAGACTGCTTCCGACCGACCAATGGCTCTCTCAGCCCGTTTAAGGGCTCTCCAGAATGACCGAGAGCTTTCTCAGACTTGCACAGAGCCCTCTTAGGTCTGAAAATGGCCCTCTTAGACAAGCGTACGTAAGGCCCTCTCAGATCAGACGGTGGTCATATCTGGTCGACCGATGATCCTCTCAAAGAAGCGGAGGGTCTTCTCATAGGGATTTAGGGCTCTCTTAGGCCGGAAAAGCCCCCCCTTCCCTTGGACGATTAAGGGTCCTTTCAAACTGGTAAACAGACTTTTCAGACAGGCATAGGGCCCTCTCAGGCATGACAAAGGTCATTTCAGAACGACAAGGAGCCTAAGGCTCTAAGGCCTGGAAAATACTGTATCAAACCAACTGAGGCCCCTCTCAGACTGCCGGGCTCTTTCCGGCCTAGACAATGGCCCTCTAAGACCAGCCTGGGGCCCGCTCAGGCCTGGCAAGAGCCACTCGAGCCGACCGATGGCCCCCTCATGCCGACTGAGTTCTCATTCATGCCGACCAAGGGCCCTCTCAAGCCAACCAAGGGACCTTCAAGTCGACCGAGAGTCCCCTAAGGCCGACAGAAGAGCCCCACAGGCACACTAGGGACTCCTTTAGGCCGACCGAGGACCAATCAGGCCGACTAAGGGCCCCTCCGGCCAACCGAAGGCCTCCTCAAGCTGACCGAAGGCCCCTCAAGCCGTAAAAGCACCTCCTGAAACTGACCGAAAGCACCTTAACCCTATTTGTAACAGGCTCCTGGCTACCCCTATTTGTAACAGGGGGGGGGGGGGCGGATTCCGCCCCCCCCCCCGGAGATCTCGAGATCTACCCGTCCGATTTTCAAAAATGAAACGGTGTTTGGTTCCCATCAACACGATCTACATTTATAAATAATAAAAAAATATAAATTTGGGATAGGGGGGCAACAGGGGGGCAAAAACTACAAATTTTAGTGGTATTTTTGATCCAACATAGCTTTCATGTTTATCGACTGATTTTAACACAACTAATAGGAATCGATAGAGATTGAATCGGAAATTGATATATGAAGGTGACGTTTGAAAATTCAAAAATCATAGGCGTGTGCAGGTCACTTAATATGGGGGTGAAGTAAATGCGTAATAAAACCATTTTTTGATGTTGTTTTTTTGATAAATGAAATGGTATGTGATTGAGACATTATAAAAAACCGTTATAAATCATATTTTTTGCCATAGGCGATACCAGGTTAGTGAAAAAGGGGGGGTAACATTGGGAAAAATATTAACAGCAGACAAGTTGCTACCCAGCACTATAAATATGTTACTGATCATAGATAGTTCCTTTTTGCATGTTGTACTTCATCATAGGCGTATCCAGGATCCAAACTAGGGCGGCGCAAGACCTTTTGATAAGTATATTATCCGCTATTATGATACTAACTAGTCAACAGTGACTATTTCACTTACAACTTCAATTAACATTGCTTACCCCCTTTTTACCCTACCTGAACTCGCCTATTATCTTATAATCGTTCGTAGAGTAGCCTGTGGTGCGTGTTTCATCCGAAAACTGCAGTATGTTATGTCATTGTACGCCCATGCCTCTTAGTTTCCTTGCAATAATATGACCCCTTTCTTCCATTCCTGAGCGCGCCTCTGCAAAAAAATGACTTTATTCCCTTTTCTGGTCTCATATGTGCATATATTATTATAAGCTAAACGTATATTGCGCCGTTATCGCCGGCATATCGTCATCACCATGCCAGTCACCCCCTTTTCATGTTCCTGAACACGCCCCTGAAACTCTATATGTAATAAATTATGCAAATAATGGAAGCAGAAGCTATCTTTTACGTCTTGATAGCTATAAATGCCCCTTACATTGCTCTATTGGCTTCCCGCCAAGCATTGAATACTTCCTGGAAACTCCCCCATTTCAAGCCCCTGAAACCGCCTCTGCCATGCAATTTTGTATGATATTTCATTAACATCATCTAATTTGCACTTGTTGCAATCACGGTAAGCCGATGTAACTCCTTCATACTTGATATTGTTAGGAAGAAACCGTGAAGATCGCATTTCCGTATTTTCGCCAAATGTCGCCTCCGAACCCACCCAAAACTGTGCCCTGGAACCGCTTCTGTTCAAGTTAAAAACTCAAAATTTTGACTCCAAATGCGGAGTTCAATTCTATGAAAAGTCCCAAAATTTCATGGGCCTGCTCCCAGCCGTTCTGGAGATATCTGCGAAAAACATGAGGGGGGGGGGCGGAATCCCCCCTGTTACAAATAGGGTTAAGCCGAAAAAAGGGTCTTTTTCAAGTCGACTAAGACGACTGAGGGCCCTTCAAGCCGACCGAAAGCCGCCTGAGGCCGTCATAGAACCCGCTCAGGCCGACTAAGGAACCCTCAGACCGAAAACAAACTTCAAGCTGGCTGTGGTCCCTTCAGACCGAACGAGAGCCACTCAGGCCGACCGAGGATTCCTCAGACCAACTGAAGGCCCCCTCAAGCTGACCGATGACCCCTCACGCCGACCGAGGTCCCCTCAGGCATACCGAGGGCCCACTCAGGCATGCCGAGGGCCACTCAGGCTAAGCGAGAGCCACTCAGACCCTTAGGCCCACTCAGGGCGCCCTCACGCCGACCGAGGTCCCCTCGGGTATACCGAGGGCCACTCTGACCGACTGAGGTCCCCTCAAGCCGACAAAGGGTCCCTCAGGCCGACATAGAGCCCCTTGTACCAAACAAAAGCTCCCCAGACAGACCAAGGGCCCCTCAAGCCAGCCAAGGTTCCCTCAAGCCGATCGAGAGCCCCTCAGGCCAACCGAGCTCTCACCCAGGCCGGCCGAGGACCCCTCCAGGCCGACAGAGCCCCCCACCCCATCCCCACCGCAGGCCGAAGCAGAGCTCGTCAGTCCGACTGGACACCCCTCAGGCCGACCAAGGGCTCCTCAAGCCGGCCGAGGTTCCCTCAAGCCGACCGAGGGTCATCAGGCCGATCAGGCCGACTGAGGCCCCCTCAGGCCGGCAGGGGAACCCTCAGGCCAAACAATGGCTCCTTAGGCCGACTGGAACCCCTCGGGTGGACGAAGGACTCCCTCAAGTCGACGGAGTGCGCCCCCCCCCCCCCCCCCCAGATCGACCGAGCTCCCCTCCAGGCCCAACAAGGCTCGCTCATGCTGACCGAGGGTTCGTTTGGTCAACTACGGACCCCCTCAGGCGGACATCGGTTAACCTCATGGAAGAGCCATGGACCCCTCGCCCCCCTGGCCACGATGACCCCAGACCCGATGCCTTTGCCCCTTTGATGGCACGTCCCCTCGATGTTCCTCCGGATCAAACCATTATTTTAGCATGGATGTTTGATATTTAGGATATTGCAATACCAGGGAGCCAAAAAGGCTGCATAAACTATCAGCCTTATTTCAGGCAAACAATAAATTTACAACAAATTCCATTGAACATCATTTAAATAGAGCACTCCGATCGCTAATTCGTCATGCTCCACCTCCACTATTCGCTAATCTGAACGCTTGAACCTTGTATCTACGGACTTGTTAGCAGAAGAGAATCCATGCTACAAACTTACCCATTATATCATAATCGAAAAGCAGTCGCAGATGGAATCGCAATGCTCGTATACTTCTAGGATGGAATACTCCTAAGATGGAATCACATCTTGATATGATGAAATACGCAAAATTCAAAACAGAACAATCTATACGGGTAGTCCTTGAAATTTTAGAGGGGCACAAATTTCGGAAAACATTGGGGGGCCCGGAGCACCATTGAGGGGGCTCAGCTCAGCATTGGGGGGGGGGGGGGGCCTCGGGCCCTCCCAAAGAGATATAAAGTTCCGCCCCTGCACTGGGGTATATTCTGTAACACGACTCACTGGGGGGGGGGGGGGGGGGGGGGGGTAGCCCCCTGGTATCTTCAGAACCAATGATCGCAGCGGGATGCACAATGCGGCATTCGAAAGCGCTCAATGAGATAAACCTAACGCAAACTTAAATCAAATTAAGGTCACGTGTCAGGTCACGGTCAAGTCAAACGTCAAAATCGAGGTATTTGAGTTTATGGACAATACTTGCCATCCATGGCCTTCGATTGCGCCTATAATCACCCAAAGTGCTGTCAAAGGTATGATACATATCCCACATGAGCTAAAGTGAGATTGTTGGAAAAGATCAAGGTCAAGGTCAGGTCACAAAAGGTCACTACACACAAAATATCTACGAAAGTCATGCAGCACATGTTTTATGGCTGCTTTTACGCGTATAATTCGATAGTGGTAGTAATTTTACCACCTGACTTCATTTACGTGAAGTTAGTGTCAAGTTCAGGGCAAGTTCAGGTCACCGAAGGTCAAAATTTGAAATTGATAAATCGAAATGAAAAAAGCATGTTTCTATATCCGTTTTATCTGAGAAAAAAAACAGTGCTGGCATTTATTTGTCTGTATACGGTCAATAAAAACAAAAAAAACGCAATTTCATAATATGACGTCATGATTTACCCATACTTTATATGCCATGACAGTCAAAAAAGATGATATCATTTTGAAATTTTGTATGGTAGTTGCCCATATGTCGTTATCTGACATATCTCCGGTTTTTCAATATCGTTGAAAAATGTGATTTTGTGAGCATTTTTGCAAAAAAAGATTTTTGAAATTTTGGGGTCAAATTTTTTTTTTTGAAATTTCGAGATAACTGGTTTGTAGCTCTTGCAATTATCTACCTTTAAGCGTTTTTAGATTGCATTTTGCTTAAAATGCAGCATTTGTACGGCCTGGCAAAGTTTAGCCGATTTTGGTGTCAATCGTGTTTAGTGACGTCACTAAATTCACTATATCTAAAAAAAAATCTGACGATTTTTTTTACATTTTTCTTGAAAGGTGTAAAAATGATGCCCGGATAGGTTCTGAAAGTTTAGCGTTGATATCTGAATTAGTTATTGAGATATTCCTAATATTCCTAAAGGGGGGGGGGGGGGGCTAAGAAAGCCCCTAGTGACTCGCAGGTTAAGATCCACCAGGGTGTCAATCGACCTCGTTTTTGCCTCCCTTTTAACGAGGCTACTGAATTACGAACCGTATGTGTATCGCAACGTATTTTCACGATATTCCTCTGTCAAGGTAACCAAGTGTTTATGCATGTTTGTTCACGGTATTTCATGTGTTTTTGAAGCCTGCTGTATTTCATTTAAAATGACATGTATGTATACCAAATTCAACATCAGTTTAACACGCGCACGGCCGGGGGGGGGGGGGTCTGCACCAAACACGAACGGCCGGGGGGGGGGGGGCTGGTTGATTTCAGCCCCCGCCCCTAAGATCTCGAAAACCACGCAACGTAGCGACTAGCGGAAAACGGTATTAGATAGCTCGAGGCAAGCTCTATCAAAAGTATTGGGTCTTTTGTTATGTCAGGTCAATATTGAGGTCACCAGAGGTCATCAAGGATCAGATTTCCCAGATTTAGGACTTCACTCCAGAAACACCCAGATATCACAGGAACAAACACAGGCTAGGAACAAACGGAAAAAGCAATGGCAAGCTCTTGAAAATGCAACTGCTAGGTGTCCTCAAATTTTATATCAGGTCAATAGTTTAGGCTCCAGAGGGCATTCATTGAAGGTCAAAAAGGCTATTTTTTGGCAAAGCTGTTTTTCAAAATAGCATTTTACCTAATAAAGATAGGGCAATAATTTTGACCCCATCGTGCTTTTCTCGTCAAGGCACTTCGAATCATATTCATTTAACAAGGTTAGGTCAACATAGAAATTCGACCTCAGGTCAAGGTCAAGTGGTGACCCAAGTAGGCCAAGTTGCATATTGGGAGACATGCCTCGATGAGACAGACACATTAGTGTCGGTTTCACTTCTCTATCTCCATTCTGTAGAGAGTTATATACAAAAAAGGTTTTGGTGATCTCGGATGACCTTGGCTGACTCTGTAGGAGTCACTGACAAAAATTGCACCTGGGTCATCATGAATGGCCTATGGTAACATGATCCAGAAAGAATTGGGCTGCTATCATGCGTATCCTCGGAATAGGAAGCATTTTAATATTTCCCCATTGACTTATAATGGGAAGGTCACGAAATTGACCTGACCTAAGGTCACCGATATACAACATCCGAGATTAAAGAATTGTAGGGACTTATGACCTTATGAAATCATGTAAGTTTGAGACCGATCGGCTAACAACTGTGACTGTGGTATGACCGCACACTTTTTGGAGGTTGGGTCACGTGACCTAACCTGGTGACGTGACTTGAGATGACCCGAGGTAAGGCAAAATAAGACTATGTGTGTAATTGATGCCCAAACAGCTGTGCCAAATATGGCGGCGTTGCGCTCCGCCGTTTTCCGCTATTCAGGAAAAACCGGAGGGGCGGACAGAAATCACCCCCCCTCCCCCCGGCCGTGCACGTGTTAAATAATGGCGTTGGTTCACACACAATGGTGACCCGACATTCGAATTCATGACTACGAGAGGTGAAAACCCGGCTTGAATATTTTTTTTCGAGGTCAAAAACAAAATATGTGACATTTTCGACCCAAATTTATGGTTTCAGAAAACTGGCCCAGCATAAACCCACAAATCAAATTACTGTTTTTTTTTGTATCCTATTTTGTTTTGGCAAGAAGGCAGAGTGCAGACCATTTTGGTGAAATTAATTCATTAAAAAACTATTAGAATTCAAAGTTGAATCTTAGGCATCCCAGGTGGGGGCCACCTTCAGCCCTCCTTGCTCACTACTCAGCTATAGCCCACTGCCCAGCTTAATCCACATTGCCCATCAAAATCCCACTTGTGGGTGTTTGCTGGGAATATGTCCTCTCCAACGATCATGATCAGGAGCGGCGGAAAGTTGTCAGTTAATGGGGGCACCAGCCCCATTCTGAGCCATTTCTTTCCAGTCCACGACATAGGGTGAGTAATTTTCCAATTTTAGGGGGCACCGTGCCCGGTGCACCTCCTCTCCCTGTTTCGCTACCAGTGATCATGATTAGGTAACCATCAGACTATAATGCACGCCGTCAGACCATACGGGTAAGCCATATCAGACGATGAGAACTTCAGGAAAAACGATTAAACCATCAGGGTAAACCATCAGACCAGCATGCCATCAGTAAGGTCCAACATAAACTCAAAATGTCACGACGCTTCTTTCGCGGGACCGCACAAGCTCGTGTACCTACCTATAACAAGGATTCATGTGATTTTGTTTAGTACCTAGTAATGATCGTTGGAACTGGGAAATACCTGACTCAGGTTACCTGGGAAACAACGTAAATAAATGGATTTCCGTCAGAATCCAAGGCTACCATGCCATCTACAAATCGCGTTCGTGCATATATTTGCTTGGATTTCGGAGATCGAGTATATATGGGCGACTGGAAAGTTGGTGTGGCACCGCCACACCGGTTCCAAAGTTGGTGTGGCAGCTGCCACCCCTGCAACACCACTTCGGACGCCTATGGACTCACGCCCACGTACAGCTGGGAGTGGTGGCCGCCGGGCTCCGGGCCGTGGTGGCCAAATAGTTGCCCCCGCCCCCGGAGAAGGAGCCCGCCTTCATGGCTTGGGCCCCTGCCGTAGCACCTCGCTGCGGTAGAGGGTACGGACAGCCTACTGAAGGTCACCCGGTCCGTGTCTCACTTTACCCACTGTATCCCTTCTCCTTCATCCTAGGGTTACGCAATAGCACGAACGTGTCAAAGCGGCCTTAAAGGAAATAGTTCACCTTGGAAATTTTTACCCAACACGATTTGATTATACTTTTTAATACAATTTCTTTTTATATTGTCAAAAATGGCCTTATATCGCGCCGATTCAGGACAGAAGGCCGTACATTTTATTGTTTATCAAAACTATATGCATACTCTCTGAGTCAGAGTCCTGACGTCACGCGAATGTAAACAATGGTTCAGCCAATCAGATTCGAAAGTAGTCGCGTAAAGATAGACTCGCATTGGAGATATGCCAACCGGCGGCCGGCGATCGCTTGCTAGCACCAGCTGCAAGCTGATTGGCTGATGGTATAGCCTCTGCCCGGGCTAAAACCAGTACAACATTCTTTCACCAGCACCGCATTCCTTCGACAAAAACTCAAATATATTCGGCTGGAGAGTCTTTTCAGTCAAGAAAATTTGCAGATAGGGCTTTCCCAACACGGGCTACAAAACTGCTATCTCAGTTTAAAACTAATGTTGAAGGTGAACTATTTCCTTTAAATAGAACATAAATTAAATGGAAATAACCTGTACAACTGTTCGTCAGGGTTCAGTATTCAAGATCTCTGTGTTTCCACACGGTCGAGGGTTCAGTATTCAAGATCTCTGTGTTTCAACACGGTCAGGGTTCAGTATTCAAGATCTCTGTGTTTCCACACGGTCGAGGGTTCAGTATTCAATATCTCTGTGTTTCCACACGGTCGAGGGTTCAGTATTCAAGATCTGTGTTTCCACACGGTCAGGGTTCAGTATTCAAAATCTCTGTGTTTCCTCACGGTCGAGGGTTCAGTATTCAAGATACCTGTGTTTCCACACGGTCGAGGGTTCAGTATTCAAGATCTCTGTGTTTCCACACGGTCGAGGGTTCAGTATTCAAGATCTCTGTGTTTCCACACGGTCGAGGGTTCAGTATTCAACATCTCTGTGTTTCCACACGGTCGAGGGTTCAGTATTCAACATCTCTGTGTTTCCACACGGTCGAGGGTTCAGTATTCAAGATCTCTGTGTTTCCACACGGTCGAGGGTTCAGTATTCAAGATCTCTGTGTTTCCACACGGTCGAGGGTTCAGTATTCAAGATCTCTGTGTTTCCACACGGTCGAGGGTTCAGTATTCAACATCTCTGTGTTTCCACACGGTCGAGGGTTCAGTATTCAACATCTCTGTGTTTCCACACGGTCGAGGGTTCAGTATTCAAGATCTCTGTGTTTCCACACGGTCGAGGGTTCAGTATTCAAGATCTCTGTGTTTCCACACGGTCGAGGGTTCAGTATTCAAGATCTCTGTGTTTCCACACGGTCGAGGGTTCAGTATTCAAGAGCTCTGTGTTTCCACACGGTCGAGGGTTCAGTATTCAAGATACCTGTGTTTCCACACGGTCGAGGGTTCAACATCTCTGTGTTTCCACACGGTCGAGGGTTCAGTATTCAAGATCTCTGTGTTTCCACACGGTCAGGGTTCAGTATTCAAGATCTCTGTGTTTCCACACGGTCGAGGGTTCAGTATTCAAGATCTCTGTGTTTCCACACGGTCGAGGGTTCAGTATTCAAGATCTCTGTGTTTCCACACGGTCGAGGGCGCCAGTAAATCGCCATGACGCCTTTGTTTTCTTTCTTGGACGTGTGTTTGGCGTAATAACCGGATCATGATGATGCTGTCTTGTAAATTGATGGCAGGAGCCTGCCAGAAACATTCTCCTAACATCGCAGCGTTTCTGCCCCCCCCCCCAAACCTCAACACCGGACACTATTGCAATCCGTTTGTAAGGCACGGCTCGTAGCTAAATATTTATCCGCGCTCTCCCTTATTGTTTAGGTTGCCCGGACGTTTCCTTCATGATGTGTTTTCGCGTCGAAATGGCTGCAGATGAGCTGATGGTGGAGATTGGAATGCAGCTCTCTGATGGATAACAGCCATAACAGCCATAACAGCCATAACATAACAGCCATAACAGCCATAACAGCCATAACATAACAGCCATAACAGCCATAACATAACAGCCATAACAGCTATAACATCCATAACAGCAATAACAGCCATGACAGCCATAACAGCCATAACATAACAGCCATAACATCCATATCAGCCATAACAGCCATACCATCCATAACAGTCATAACAGTCATAACAGCCATAACATAACAGCCATAACAGCCATAACATAACAACCATAACCGCCATAACATAACAGCCAATTACAGCCATAACAGCCATAACATAACAGCCATAACATAACAGCCATAACATAACAGCCATAACATAACAGCCATAACAGCCATAACAGCCATAACATAACAGCTATAACAGCCATAACAGCCATAACATAACAGCCATAACAGCCATGACAGCCATAACATAACAGCCGTGCATACATGCACATTCAGGACATGCTGGGCACGCGCTGCTCGGAATGTTCTCCAAGTCTGAGTGTCCTGCCGTGGAACTTCTCTGATACACAAGGCTGGCTAAACAATCGATGTATACAAGAAGGGGTCCAACTTCATGTGTGGCTCAATCACATTCGATCGATGTATAGAAGGGGTCCAATTTCATGTGTGGCTCAATCACATTCGACACACTCCAGAGAAAGAGATCTTATCCAATATATTTATTATTTGGATGGCTGGCATGATGGACATTATTGTCAAAAGTTGTGTTAAAATGATCAATAACATGCCAAATATGTATTTTAGTGGTCAAATGAATAATTAAAATAGACGAGCTTTCGACATCACTGTCATCATCAGGTCTCATTGACCTGATGATGACAGTGATGTCGAAAGCTCGTCTATTTTAATTATTCATTTGACCACTAAAATACATATTTGGCATGTTATTGATCATTTTAACACAACTTTATCCAATATAGAGTTGATGGATTTATCTGCTGGTTGACCCAATCCCAATCTGTCCATCCTGATTTCAACAAATGCAGGATTTATACAGCATAACTGAGTTTGATAGGTTGGCCATGCGATATGCATAAAGCGCTACATATTCGGCTTTTGCTTAACACGAGACGAGACAAACACATAGTGGTACCGTTTTCTCTTCTCTATCTTCATTATGTCGATAGTTATTGACAAAAAAGTGTTGGCGGTCACGAAATTGACCTGACCTTAGGTCACCGATATTATAAATCCGAGATACACAAATTGTTGGTATCTATGACCTTATGAAGTTCTGCAAGATTGCAACTGATCGGCGTAAAACTGCGGCTGTGGTCCTACTGCAAACGTTTTGGAGTTGAGTCCATCACGTGACCTGATCTGGTGACCTGACCTGAGAATACCCGAGGCCAAGAATTGTACATAATGTGGGAAGTTCATTTCTAAACAGGTGTGCAAAAAACGGCAGCGCTGCGCGCTGCCGTTTTTATGCTATTTTTGAAAAACCGGACGGGTGGGCGGATTTCGCCCCCCCTCTCCAGGGCGCGTGTTAAAAATAAGATGTTAAAGATCAATAACAATATAATATTAACATGTTTTCGGATAAATTGTTCTGATTCATGCATACCGAAGCGGATGAAACCCAGAATCCCTTGAAGTCAGGGACGGTGTCCCCGTCCCTGACGACTCATCGGCGCGGCAAGTAGTCAGGGACGGTGCCCCCGTCCCTGCCGACTGATCGGCGCGGAAAGTATTCGCCGCGGCATGGAAAATGGCCAATGGCTACCTATTGCATGTTATTCGCTAAAACAGCCTCCCGGCCCTCCCAATACAGCCCCCGCCCCTCCCGACACAGTCCCGTCCCTCCCGACACAGCCCCGACCCTCCCGACACAGCCCCGACCCTCCCGACACAGCCAGCGGTGCCCCCGACCCTCCCGACACAGCCCGGCCCTCCCGACACAGCCCCCGACCCTCTCGACACAGCCCCGGCCCTCCCGACACAGCCCCGACCCTCCCGACACAGCCCCCGGCCCTCCCGACACAGCCTCCGACCCTCCCGACACAGCCCCCGACCCTCCCGACACAGCCCCGGCCCTCCCGACACAGCCCCCGGCCCTCCCGACACAGCCCCGACCCTCCCGACACAGCCCCGTTCCTCCCGACACAGCCAGCGGTGCTCCGACCCTCCCGGCACAGCCCTGACCCTCCCGACACAGCCCCCGACCCTCCCGACACAGCCCCGACCCTCCCGACACAGCCCCCGGCCCTCCCGACAAAGCCCCGACCCTCCCGACACAGCCCCCGACCCTCCCGACACAGCCCCCGACCCTCACGACACAGCCCCCGGCCCTCCCGACACAGCCAGCGGTGCCCCCGGCCCTCCCGACACAGCCAGCAGTGCCCCGGCCCTCCCGACACAGCCAGCGGTGCCCCCGTCCCTCCCGATACAGCCCCGGCCCTCCCGATACAGCCAGCGGTGCTCCCAACCCTCCCGACACAGCTCCGGCCCTCCCGACACAGCCAGCGGTGCCCCCGGCCCTCCCGACACAGCCAGCAGTGCCCCCGGCCCTCCCGACACAGCCCGAGCCCGAGCCACAGCTTTCCCGACACAGCCCCCGGCCCTCCCGACACAGCCAGTGCCGGCCCCCGCTGGGCCGACAGCACATTTACGGCGCCCCCCGCCCCCCCCCCCCCGTGGCGAAATAAAACGCGGGAAGGGCCTCCCGCTGGTGGCAACGACCTCCGGGTCGCGACAGGGTTTACATCCACGGGAAGACGTAAAGTTGACTGCAGCCCATTACCGGGGAGTTCCCGGGCGTGACGTCACTTCAATCGGGTGGTGTGATGAACGCGATGGGCCGCGATGGGACCGATGGGCCGCGATGGGACCGATGGGAGCGATGGGACCGATGGGAGCGATGGGACCGATGGGAGCGATGGGACGCGATGGGACCCGGATATCGAGTAACCTCGAACCCGGATATACAGTAGATTGCTGATAGCAACGCAGGCATTTCGAGTTTTCTTGGATTGAAGTTGCAAAATGTGTATGATGTGATGTGAAAAAATGTGTGATGAAATGTGACACGCTTTCGGGGGCGTCGCCACGGATTTTGTACCGGGGGGAACGCAGTCACAGTCGCAGTCAAAAGCAAAAGTTGAGTGTGTGTGTGTGTGTGGGGGGGGGGTGGGGGGGGGGGGGGGGGGGGGGGTAGAGCGGGCCGTGTCAGCCATCCACTGTTGTCACTGGCGGCCG
>JAXIVJ010008732.1:0-54141 GCA_036785665.1 Chirona hameri | reverse complement strand
TCTGAGACATTCGTTACTCGCAGTGAAGGAGCAAACATCGCTGCATCCGGAATGCATCCCCAACTGCTGCGCTACCTGACGATACTGGCGGTTGCCTGCTGCATGACGCTCGCTGCGGAGCCGGCCCCCGGGCCATGTACGCGCCGCACCCACAGGACACACACAGGCGGGCGCGGTTAGCCGCCATCTTGAGAACGGTAGGTCAGCTGATTGATTCGACGTTGGTCAAGTTAGCAGCATCAGATATCACACTGACAGGGTGATATTCTGGGGTGTCTCGATTTGGTCCATACTTGGTGTACAGGGCCTCCTTGATGTACTGATTCTGAAAATGTACCATTATATGGGGTGTATTTTTCGTTGTGTTCGAGTTGTATGCCTTGTGACATTCCAAGAGCATATTCCAAGGGTGTCTCGATTTGACCCAAAATTGGTATACTGGGCCTCCTTGACGCTCTTATTCCGAAAATGTACCTCACTTGGGTAGTATTTTGCGTTGTTTTTTTAGTTACACGCACTGCATCAAGACTTCCGCAATATGCTGCTGATACGTTACAAGGCATGTAACTCGAAAACAACGAAAAATGCTACCACATAGAGGTACATTTTCGGAATCAACGCATTAAGGAAGTCCCATACACTACGTTTGGGGTAAATCAAAACACCTCAAAATATCACACTGTCAAAGTGATAACTGATGCTGCTAACTTGACCAACGTCCCATTGCAATAGCATATCATCCCCTGTCATAGAGACATAACATATCCCCTGTCACATAGACATAACATATCCACTGTCACATAAACATAACATATCCCCTGTCACATAGACATCACATATCCCCTATCATAGAGACATAACATATCCCCTGTCACATAGACATAACATATCCCCTGTCGCATAGACATAACATAACCCCTGTCACATAGACATCACATATCCCCTGTCACATAGACATAACATATCCCCTGTCATATATGGTTGGTTATCACTGTATTCAATGACACGAGACCACATCACATACACGCGCGAGCGTCACCTACACTCCACTGACCTTGAGCGGCGCTGCTGCGCCGCCTCGCGTCTCGGCCGCCCACACGGGCGGATCCAGGACGGTCGGGAGGGAGGGTAGATACACATATCTCAACACCTCCCCCCAGACGCTGAGGTGGGAACGACTACTGCGTCTCAAGTTCACATACAACTCAACAGCCACGCACAGCTACGCACCAATAACATAGACACACATATGTATCACAATAGAACACAGCTCGCCCCAGGTAGCTATCGTATTTAAGTTTCGTATGTGTTGACTCCCCAACGTACGTGCAGACGGTGCGGCAGCCCACGCGGCTTCGTACTGCGCCGCAGGGCTGGCCGCGCCGGCACAGTGCCGGCTGTGGCTGCCGGTAGCGGCTTCAGCGCGCCAGCTCCACCTGCCGCCCGGTCCCGCGACGACTGAGCCGGCTGAGTCGGCGGCCGCTGCGCATCGCTACCCGCCGCACGCGGGCCCGGCGTCGTCTCCGATACCAGCGGGTGGTGTGGCCGCAGGAAACGGCGATTTCGCCAGTACAGACGCCCGCTCGGCATCTTAACCGAGTACGATCGGCGGGCGCCGATGGCCACCACGACGCCGGTGCGGTCCCATCGTCTCGTGACCAGGTCCTGGACATCCACCCTGCAACCGATGCCGAGACGAGACAGGGGACGGGTATCCCTGTCGTGGCGCTGCCGGGCGTCTTGATGCAGCTCGTCCGCTCGCGCGTCACAGTCGTCCGCCATCCGCTGCCACTGCGGTGCGAAAGCGCGATGATGCACCGGCAGGGGCGTCCGGACGGGATGGCCGAACAGCACCTGAGCCGGTGACCTTCCGTCGGCTCTCGGGGTGTTCCGGATCTCCAGCAGGCCTCGATCTAGCTGCTCCTCATCGAACGTTCCTCCCTGTGACGCGGCGATCACCAGCTTTTTGACGGACTTAACGGCCGCCTCGGCGTGTCCGTTGGACTGTGGGTGACCCGGCGATGACATCTGATGGCGCACCTCCCATTTCTCCAGGAAACGGCGCATCGTTTACGAGGCAAACTGCGATCCTTCATCGCTCCGCAGAACGGCAGGCACCCCCATCAGAGAGAAGAGGTGGCGAAGCTCTCGAGTCAGCTGGTCAGCAGACGCGGTTCGATTGCACAAGGAGACGTACGGCCATCCGGACAGCCTGTCGGCGCATACCAGGAACGTGCGACCAGCGACGTGAAAATAGGCCGCGGAGACAAACTCGAATAAGCGTGAAGGCTCCGGATCTTCCTGCCACATCGGTTCTCGTGGCTGACTGGGCCGCATCGTGCGGCACACGTCGCAGGCTGACACGATGTTTGCGACGTCGCGATCTATGCCGGGACAGTAGACACAGAGGCGCGCGCGTCTGCGAGTCCTGTCGACTCCCTGATGTGACGCATGCAGCTGGCGCAGCACATCCCGCATCATGTCTGATGGAATGACGAGCCTCGACCCGTACACCAACAGACCGTCGTCCACTGCCAGCATGCTGCGCACGCCCCAGTATGGACGCACCTCAGGCGGCAGCTCATGGCAGTGCTCCGGGAAGCCGTGCAGGACTGTGTCACGCAGCTTCAAATACTCGGGATCGCGTACAGCAGCGGCCCTGACTTTCTCCAGCGCCGAGTCCATCAGCGGCGCCAGCCGCGTCCATCCTCCGTGGTGCTCTCCGCCTGCAGAGCGGCGATCACCGCAGAGTGTAGCAGGTCCGAGTCCGGCTCAGCCACCTCGTCCCCCGCCACCGGATCGCTGACAGGCGCCCGAGAGAGCGCATCTGGGATCTTGTGATCGGCGCCTCGCTGCCAGCTCGCGATGAAGCGATAGGCAGTCAGCCGGAGGCGCATCCGCTGTAGCCGCAGATTTGCAATGTCCGCGAGCCGCTTGCAGTTCAGGATCGATACGAGCGGTCAATGGTCAATAATGACGTCGAACTACGGCAGGCCGGCGAGATACATGTTACACTTTTTGCAGGCCCACAAACAGGCGGCGAGCTCGACCTCAATGACGGCGTACCGAGTATCCACGTCAGTCAGGAAACGTGAGCCGCAGTGCACCAGGCGCCACACGTCTCCGTGGCGCTGCAGCAGCGCAAAGCCCATGCCGTGGGTGCTAGAGGCGTCAGTTTGCATTGCGGTGGTGAGACGCGGGTCGAAGAATGTCATCACTGGCGGCGCGGACAGCACATGTTTCACGTCACGGAAGGCGGCCTCGTGATCAGGTGTCCAACACCAGATTCTGCCCTTCTTCAGCAGGTCCCGCAGCGGACTGGCAGCGTCCGCCAGCTCTGATGAGAAGGGTCCCAGCTGGTTTGCGAGTCCCAAGAAAGACCGCAGGTCTGTGATGTTATGAGGCCTCGGGAACTCAGCGATGGCGCTGAGTTTTTCGCCGTATGACGTGTATCCCGTGGGGGTCACCCGGTACCCACAGAAGTTCACCTCCTGACGAGCGAACCGAAACTTGGCAGGGTTCAGCGTGATGCCAGTTTCGTCGCAGCGGCGAATTATGTCGATGACGTGAGCCAAGTGCTGGCGATACATGACGTCATACGTCAGTATGTCATCAACGATCTTCGCTGTGTCCTGGATGCCGTTCAACGCCCGATCGACGCGGCGGAGGTACTCGTCCCCGGAGACGGTGAGGCCCATGGGGGCCCGGAGGAACTTCATCCTTCCCCACGGAGTCATGAAGCAGGTGAGGTTTTGGCAGCGCTCCGCTATCTCCACCTGAAAATAACCCATCTTGGCGTCGAGGGTCGAGAACCAGCGCTGTCCAGTGGGTATGTCAGCCACGACGTTCTGTGCGGTCCTGGTCGGGTACGCCGGCCTCTCGACGTACGCGTTGAGGGGTGTGAAGTCGACACAGACTCTGACTCCGCCCTACACATATCCCAACAATATAGACATAACATATCCCCTGTCGCATAGACATAACATATCCCCTGTCATATAAACCTAACATATCCCCTGTCATATAGACATAACATATCCCCTGTCATATAGACATAACATATCCCCTGTCATATAAACATAACATATCCCCTGTCATATAAACATAACATA
This sequence comes from Chirona hameri, assembly GCA_036785665.1. Lineage (NCBI taxonomy): Eukaryota > Metazoa > Arthropoda > Thecostraca > Balanomorpha > Balanidae > Chirona > Chirona hameri. The sequence goes on along the minus strand of JAXIVJ010008732.1, from coordinate 50,029 downwards.
TCCCCTGTCATATAAACATAACATATCCCCTGTCATATAAACATAACATATCCCCTGTCATATAGACATAACATATCCCCTGTCATATAGACATAACATATCCCCTGTCATATAGACATAACATATCCCCTGTCATATAGACATAACATATCCCCTGTCATATAGACATAACATATCCCCTGTCATATAACATAACATATCCCCTGTCATATAAACATAACATATCCCCTGTCATATAAACATAACATATCCCCTGTCATATAGACATAACATATCCCCTGTCATATAGACATAACATATCCCCTGTCATATAGACATAACATATCCCCTGTCATATAGACATAACATATCCCCTGTCATATAAACATAACATACCCCCTGTCATATAAACGTAACATATCCCCTGTCATATAGACATCACATATCCCCTGTCATATAGACATAACATAACCCCTGTCACATAGACATAACATAACCCCTGTCACATAGACACAACATATCCCCTGTCATAGAGACATAACATATCCCCTGTCATATAAACGTAACATATCCCCTGTCATATAGACATAACATATCCCCTGTCATATAAACATAACATACCCCCTGTCATATAAACGTAACATATCCCCTGTCATATAGACATCACATATCCCCTGTCATAGAGACATAACATATCCCCTGTCATATAGACATAACATATCCCCTGTCACATAGACATAACATATCCCTGTCACATAGACATCACATATCCCCTGTCATATAAACATAACATATCCCCTGTCATATAAACATAACATATCCCCTGTCATAGAGACATAACATATCCCCTGTCACATAGACATAACATATCCCCTGTCATATAGACATAACATATCCCCTGTCATATAAACATAACATATCCCCTGTCATAGAGACATAACATATCCCCTGTCATATAAACATAACATATCCCCTGTCATATAAACATAACATATCCCCTGTCACATAGACATAACATATCCCCTGTCACATAGACATAACATATCCCCTGTCACATAGACATAACATATCCCCTGTCATATAGACATAACATATCCCCTGTCATATAGACATAACATATCCCCTGTCACATAGACATAACATATCCCCTGTCATATAAACATAACATATCCCCTGTCATATAAACATAACATATCCCCTGTCATAGAGACATAACATATCCCCTGTCACATAGACATAACATATCCCCTGTCATATAAACATAACATATCCCCTGTCATAGAGACATAACATATCCCCTGTCACATAGACATAACATATCCCCTGTCATATAGACATAACATATCCCCTGTCATATAAACATAACATATCCCCTGTCATAGAGACATAACATATCCCCTGTCATATAAACATAACATATCCCCTGTCATAGAGACATAACATATCCCCTGTCACATAGACATAACATATCCCCTGTCACATAGACATAACATATCCCCTGTCACATAGACATAACATATCCCCTGACACATAGACATAACATATCCCCTGTCACATAGATATAACATATTCCATGTCAGCTCGAATTATGAAATCTAGAGTGCAAAAACCAAGCTTAGAAAAATATTTTGTGTGGGAAATAAATACAAAAAATATTTTATGTTATACAGCTTGTTTCAAATATTTGCTAAAAGTATCAAAAACTTGATCAAAAACTTCTTACACACCACTAGCTGACGCCATGCTCCTCATCGGCGCCATGTTGGGGACTCGGGACGGCGTTACCTAGTATTCTATGAAGTATGGCCGTGGATCCACAGGGGGTGCAGGTGCACCGGAGCACCACGATCAGCTGATCAAGTAGGCGACGGTCACCCGACCGGCCCGACCCCGCCCCGCTGCTGTGGAATTTCCAGTGCCCACGCAGCCGGCGTCCCCGCCTGAGGCCACGGCCGGGCCTGACCGGCCGCCCGCCGCCGACAGGGGCGCGCCAAGTCCCACCCGGCGAGGGGTGCGCAGCCGGCGCGGCGGCGCGCATCCCTCCACCCGTCCAGAGGCGGACGAATCTGGAGGGTCGCCGCGCGGTCAAATCAGCTGTTTCTGGGTCCGCTGAACGTGCAGTCGAAGCTGGTCAAGCAGCCCAAGCTGCTCGAACTGCGACACGACATTGTACGGCACGACTATGATGTGGTGACCTGACTTGCTGTGCGAGACCTGACTTAAGCCATCGACGCACAGCATGCTCATACCAGCACCCGGCTACCAGCTTCTGCGGAGGGACAGGGCTGACGGTAGAGGGTATGGTGGCGTTGCTGTGCTGGTGAAGGAGTCACTTGAGGTGACCGTGGTGGACGGACCTGATCAGGTCACGGCAGGCTCCAAACTGGAGTCGCTGTGGGTCCACATCCGTGACGGCTCGCAAACAAGTGATGGTGTGTCCGCTCTACCGACCACCAGTTCAGACGCAGTCCCGAGTCACCGCGGAAATCGACGAACTGGAGCAGCAACTTCAGCACGTCATCACCCACCACAGTGGACCGTATCCGGCGACATCAACATCAACACCAGCAGGCAGCAACAGCAGCGACGGCACCGCAGTCACCAGATTCAGAGAGTTGCTCACGGCGTACTCCATGCAGCAGCACATCAGTGGAGCCAGACCAGGACATCAGTGGACATCAGTGGAGCCACGCTCCGGTCATCTGGCTCCACCATTGACACGTGATCTGTACAAGCCGTGGTGTTGAGTGAGCCGGCACGCTGCGCTGCGACTACATACTGGTCGCGTGCTTTAGTGTCCCGACTACTGGACTACCGGACTTGAGTGTCTTGACTACTTCACGACTACCGCCCCGCGCAGTGCTCACTGACGTGTAGGAGCTGGCGGAAACTGGACGGGACAGATGCGAATCGCCGCCTCCGAAACGTGGACTGGAGCCCTGCGTATAACTTTGTGGATCCGGGAGAGCAGTGAGACTATTTTCTAGCAGTGACACTTCCCATTATTGACAGGTCGGCTCCTGTCAGAACTCAGACGTATGAAGGTGCGTCTGAGTTCCCCTCTCCCCACATTGTGAATTCTAGCCTGACCAGTAATGTCGTACCGCGGAGTCATGGAAACTGGCTTTGGTGCATCCCATCCAAAAGACACCGAAATCCACCCACGTGTCCAATTATACCGACTGATCTCTATCTGACAGAAGCCACTAAAGACATGATGGCTCGGCGGCGCGCAGCGCTCCGTGCCTCTGACCGTGACCTGTATGTGCAAGGACTTGAATCGGCAGGTCAGGTCGGCTGTCCGCCGTGACACGCGGGAGGAGATCGATCGCGGAAACGGGAGGGTGGACCAAGCTCCCTGTGGAGCAGTGTTCGGCCTGTTCCGTTATATCGGGCAAACGGCCGACCAGGTCGACTCCTGACGCGGACGCGGATACCGTGAACCAGTACTTCGCCTGCACTGGTACCACCACCGCCCGACGGGCCTACAGGTGGACTCCTCGGGCCCGGAGCTGGCGGTGTACCTGCCGCGCGTGGCCGACGGACGATTCCAGGTGTTACACCGGGGCAACTGCAACTGCACCGGGGCAAGGTGTTGCACCGGGGCAACTGCGGCGCGTCATAGCCCGGTTGGTTTATGTGTACGTTTCATAAAGCAGTGTATGCATTCCGTTTGTCCAGTCATCCCCTCTCCCCACATTGTGAATTCTAGCCTGACCAGTAATGTCGTACCGCGGAGTCATGAAACTGGCTTTGGTGCATCCCATCCAAAAGACACCGAAATCCACCCACGTGTCCAATTATACCGACTGATCTCTATCTTGCCAACTGTTGCCCAAATCACAGAATTTCTTACCATAGGCCCGAGAACAGGGCAGAGGCGGCGCTTGCCTTGCCCCCCCCCAAAAAAAAAAAATCGGGCCGGGGGGGGGGCGTCCCCCCACACACACAACACACACCAACTTTGGCGTGGCTGAAGTTAACGCTCCGTAAAAAGAGCTTATGTTTCATATAAGATATGGAAAGTGTGAGTTTATTTTGCAAAATTCTGCAAACATCACACCACTACTCATGCTTACCTTACTTTTGCCCTTCCAAGTTCCTTGGAATTCTTTTGCAATCGAAAAATGTGTCAATTTTCTTCCGATTTCAGTCGTTTTTGGGGCCATGCCCGGAAACAGAGGGGAGAGGGAGTGTTTGTCCTCCCTTCTCCAGCTTCTGGACCGTTGGCCCCCCTCCCCCAAATTTGGATTGGCTGATCTTACCATTCCTAAAAAGCGCTGTATTCTTTACGGGAAGTTAGGCATTGCAATAACAAGTTACCTGAAACATTGAGTTATGATGACAAATATGTGATATGGTATGGGTTGTGGCATATATTTCGAAGTCTCCTCACTCTCCCCAAAACTCTTCATTCCTGATGATCTGGAGGCAGAGTGTTTCGATGCTAGTCTTAAACGACTCCTGAACCAATTTTGCGTCGACTCAGCTCAGAGTTAATTATATCGTAATAGCACGTCGATATCCTATCGATCGAAAACAAAACACGCTGGTTTTGGATGTAGGTATTTTCGAAAACTGTCCTTGCACGCTTCCGTTAACTTGCGTTAATCACTCGTCGGATTTTGCTTCATATAGTGCATTAATAATTCAACTCTTTGGGAACGTTTCAATCATGATTCATTTTGGAATCTGAATGATTCAATCACCGTTCGATTCACGGATACAATTGTGAGAATTGATTCTTTCCAATTCAAAGAATCAAAACAAATATTTTAATCGTTTCACGTTTGATTTAACATTTAAATATATCAGGTGAATGTATGTCAAATCAATACAAATGGAAACATACATATATATATATGATCATTACAACATGCAGGCACGTAGCCAGGGGGGGGGGGGGGCGCACCCGCCACCCCCTCCCCCTTCTTGGCTACGTGCCTGACAGCATTGTTACAGCAATACTATTTCAGTATAAATGAATGTAGCCACTGGGACTGGATGTATTTGCACAATTTACCAGTGTACTTGAATTGTTAACCCGGCAGTCACTGGGGTATATTTTGTAACACGACTCACTGGGGGGGGGTAGCCCCCCACCCCCCCTGGTATCTTCAGAACCAATGATCGCAGCGGGACGCGCAAGGCGGCATTCGAAAGCGCTCAATGAGATAAACCTAACGCAAACTTTAAAAAAAAAATCAAATTAAGGTCACATGTTAGGTCAAGTCAAACGTCAAAATCGAGGTATTTGAGTTTATGGACAATACTTCCCATCCATGGCCTTCGATTGCGCCTATAATAATCCAAAGTGCTGTCAAAGGTATGATACATATCCCACATGACCTAAAGTGAGATTGTTGGAAAATATCAAGGTCAATGTCAGGCCAAAAAAGGTAACTACACACAAAATATCTACGAAAGTCATGCAGCACATGTTTTATGGATGCTTTTACGCGTAGAATTCGATAGTGGTAGTCATTTTACCATTTGACTTCATTTACGTGAAGTTAGTGTCAAGTTCAGGTCAAGTTCAGGTCACTGAAGGGCAAAATTTGAAATTGATAAATCGAAATAAAAAAACATGTTTCTTTATGAGTTTTATCTATAAAAAAACAGTGCTGGCATTTATTTGTCTGTATCCGGTCAATTAAAGCCAAAAAACGCAATTTCAAAATATGACGTCATGATTTACCCATACTTTATATGCCATGACAGTCAAAAAAGATATCATTTTGAAATTTGGTATGGTAGTTGCCCATATGTCGTTATCTGACATACATTTCGTTTTTTGAATATCTTTGAAAATTTGATTTTGTGAGCATTTTTGCAAAAACATAGTTTTTTAAATTTGTTGGGTCAAAAAACAAAATTTTCGAAATTTTTAGATAGCTGGTTTGTTGTAGCCCTTGCAATTTTCTACCTTTTAGCATTTTTTGTATTGCATTTTGCTTCATATGCGGCATTTGTACAGCCTGGCAAAGTTTAGCCGATTTTGGTGTCAAAATCGTGTTTAGTGACGTCACTAAATTCACTATATCTCTAAAAATTTCTGACGAATTTTGTCTTCATAGTTTTCTCAAAATGTGTAAAAAGGATGCCCGGAAAGGTAGTGAAATTTTGGCGTCGATATCTGCATTAGTTATTGAGATATTTATAATATTCCTAAAGGGGGGGCTAAAAAAAACTGTGGGGGGGGGGCTAAAAAAGCGCTCCCCCCCAGTGACTCGCGGGTTAAGAATCGTTAAATCTTTTGATTCAATCAGCCTTGATTTGATGCGAGTTTGATTCAATCACGATTCATTAATCAAAAGATCTGGTGGTGAATCAATGATTGTTTTACTCAAGGAATTTTGATTGAACGATTCCAATCGATTCAATCAGTGTCGAATCAATAACCAGTCTGATTGGATCACGGCCAGACGAAACACAAAAGAACGCATATGTGCTTAAATTTAAGCGACAATTTTGAAATATGAGAACTCTGTATTTTTGCCGCAATCTCAATACCTGTCAACGCCAGCAGGGTGTTACATCTGTGTACCATTTTGTGGTGGACCTGAAGCTTCTCCAAGATGTGCTCTGACCTCAGGTATGCCAAAAGGCCAGAAGAGACCGTCTCTTGATGCAGCAACATGGTGTTGTAGGCCCACAGTGCCTAGCCAGCAGCAGTACGGCTGCCGTTAACTGATATATGTGACAGGCATGCCATCAGCCGCCTGACCGATCGAACGTGGCCCTCTCGCAGGCCAGACCTATTTCCCCTGGACTGGTCTGGTCTGTTCTGGTCGGTGGCGTTCACCGAATTGTCGCACACCCCTCCTGCAACACTCCGTGAATCGTGGGCGCCCGTGGAGGGCTTCGCTCGATGGTTCTAACCGGAATATATCAGGTGTGCGGTGCGGCATATCTTTCGGGAAAGAGCCGAAATATGTTTTCACAAAAACGGCACCAGTGTTGAAAGCTGATAAAATGTAGGTAGGTACCTGTCCGATATTATTGTGAATGAAAATTCTATTGTTTTACGATCATGGTGATATATAGTTATCAAGTATGCAAATATATTTATTTTCACTTTGAAATGGTTTAAAATTAGCATTCATTATGAAAGACCTCGTAGGGCTCCAGTTGAAGTGAAAGTCGAAATCCGCCGATGAAAAATGAGGTGACTAGTCAAAATTAGTTTTGCCCCCCTCCCCCAACTTTGAAATAGTTCCCGGGCCTCTGCTTCTGACTGTGACTAATATAGTGTTTGAGGCCATGAATAAAATATAAATCACCCTGTTATGTTTGTTAGACTTGCCCCAATGTGTTGATGCTGTGGCACATGATGGACTGTTGAGAACACGGGAACTCTACAATGTGGATACACGCTGGTTTGCGAGCTACCTTGCCGGCCACTACCAGCAGGTTGTCACCCAGAGCCAGCGTGGCTCTCGTGCCTTATCTGCGGACGATACCCAGGTCCTTGTAAGCGGCAAACCCGGCGATATTGGCGCTCTGATTGGATCCATGGAACGAAATATTTCGCAGCTATCCAACTGGTTCGGCAAAAATGGAATGGAAGTCAACGCTCAGAAAACACAGCTCATAGTTGTCGGTACTCGTCAAAATCTTCGGCTGCTACCAACGATAAGCATCAAATTTATGGGCGCCACTGTCTCCGGCTCTCCCGCGGTGCGAAACCTGGGGGTCGTATTCGACCAATGTATGACGTTCGCTGCCCATACTGATGGTGTCGTGCGGCGTTGCACTGGTATTTCAATCGGTCTCAGTCATATCAAACAGAGTTTACCTCAAACAACAATTACTACTCTAGTCCAGGGTCTAGTCATTTAATTCATCTTTTACTGTATCAGTGGCTTCCCGGACCAAAGTTCGTAAACATAAGGTTCGTAACGGAAAAGTTCGTAAGCAAAGGTTCGTATGCAAAGGTTGGTATCGGATAAGGTTCGTATGGGATAAAGTTCGTAGCGGCTAAAGTTCGTAATGGAAAAGGTTCGTATCGGATAAAGTTCGTATTCAAAAAGTTCGTAACGGATAAGGTTCGTATGCAAAAGGTTCGTATGCTGAAGTTCGTAATGGAAAAAGTTCGTAATGGAAAAAGTTCGTAATGGAAAAAGTTCGTAATGGAAAAAGTTCGTAATGGGAAAAGTTCGTAATGGAAAAGTTCGTAAGCAAAGGTTCGTATGCAAAGGTTCGTATCGGATAAGGTTCGTGTGGGATAAAGTTCGTAATGGCTAAAGTTCGTAATGGAAAAGGTTCGTATCGGATAAAGTTCGTATTCAAGAAGTTCGTAACGAATAAAGTTCGTATGCAAAAGGTTCGTATGCTGAAGTTCGTAAAGGAAAAAGTTCGTAAGCAAAGGTCCGTATGCAAAGGTTCGTATCAGACAAGGTTCCGAACTTTTGCTTACGAACTTTTTCCGTTACGAACCTTATGTTTACGAACTTTTGTCCGGTTACCGTTACCCTTCCGAACGGAGAGAGATAGAGAGAAGCCGTAAAGAGTAACGACTTTTTGAATACGAACTTGATCTGATACGAACCTATTGTCCTTATGACATGCAACACGTTACTCTTTACGGTGTCTCTCTATCTCTCTCCGTTCGGAAGGGTAACGGTAACCGGACAAAAGTTCATAAACATAAGGTTCGTAACGGAAAAAGTTCGCAAGCAAAGGTTCGGAACCTTGTCTGATACGAACCTTTGCATACCAACCTTTGCTTACGAACTTTTTCCATTACGAACTTTTTCCTTTACGAACTTCAGCATACGAACCTTTTGCATACAAACTTTATCCGTTACGAACTTTTTCAATACAAACTTTATCCGATACGAACCTTTTTCATTACGAACTTTAGCCGTTACGAACTTTATCCCATACGAACCTTATCCGATACGAACCTTTGCATACGAACCTTTGCTTACGAACTTCTTCCGTTACGAACCTTATGTTTACGAACTTTTGTCCGGTTACCGTATCATTGACCCTATTTCATGGGAGTTCAAACTGGTTTAAAACCGATAGCTTAAAACAGATAAGTTGGTTTCCGGCCATGTAAGTGGGCATATCTCTCCGGCAATAATCGAGTACGAGAGGAGGCGTAACATCTTGGCAGGCTGGCGAGATATGCCCACTTACATGGCCGGAAACCAATTTATCCGTTTTTAGCTATCCGTTTTAAGCCAGTTTAAATTGCTCATGACAATAGGGTCAGGGTCTACGGAACATGCAACACCACCCAAACTGCACGTCTCCAGAAGGTGCTGAACTCTGCAGCACGTGTAATTTCGGGACGCCGACAATTTGACCATGTCAGCGATGCATTACGCGACCACCGTTCTTGAGTGGTTTACTGCCCACAACTTGTACAGATTCCACGCACTGGCCTTTTTAAAACGCGTCCTGACTTCGCAACCCGAGTCGCTATATAGCAATCTTATATCTAGACGTCATGTGCACCAGCGCGATACACGACAAGGTGACATGATTCACGATCCAGCCATCAGATCGGAATCTGGAAGGAGGCGATTCCTTTACTCCACCGTGGCAGCTTTCAACACGCAACCACAGCACATACGAGATTCAAACCAACGAACCAATTCGAACCAACTGCAGTTCAAGAAGGAGCTGCGTAAGCATGTACTGCAGCGACAAATGGCTGACCGATGGCGGCGCCTGCTTCGTGACAACACTTACGTGAGTGTGTGTGTGTGTGGGTGTGAATGTTTGTATGTATGTCTCAGTGTATGTGGACGTTTGATCTACATTTGTTTATTTTTTACACCGATTCTGTAATATCCACAACTAAGTGGAATGAGCCTATAACGTTCAATAAATAACTAAACAATAAAGAAATGAACTAAATAAACGGTTTACGTTTGAGCTTTATTGACCTTCTCCGTCTGCCGCAGTGGTCGCTGTCAGGTTCACTGTGGGCTCCAATTCCGAGCCAGTACGAGGCCGGAGCCTGCAGATGGCCCGGGCGATCCGGGCGCCAGGCTAGTCAGGAGCTCAGCCTGGTTTGAGCGACATATTTAGCAGTGATTGAGGCGGCACCGGCTGCGGCGGCAACGGCAATCGCAGCGGCGGCTGCAGCAGCCACCGGTGAATAGAACTGTGGCGGCGGCGGCGGCGGCGGCGGCCTGGCGGCTAATGTAACGGCGGCGGCGGCGGCGGCGGCGGCGGCCTGGCGGGGCAGGCTGCAGACGGGAAAAACGCCGCAGGCCGCACCCGTCTCGTCTCCAGGGACATACCTACTCTGATAGTCGAATGATACTTACACTGGTCCCGTAGTTATACCTGCTCTGATGTCTGCCGTCTGGCTCATGCAGACTCCGATTGTGGGTTCAATTCGCTAATTACACCTGCCTGACTCGGGGCCAATTTTCCCTGATTCCCTAGTAACATTGACCTGATTCCGGGGTTCAGTTCTTTCCGATTCACTATTTTCACCTGTCCTGATTCCGTGGTTCAATTCTTCCCGATTGGCTGGCTAAACCTGTCCTGATACCGGTCCTGGTTCTCTACGATTCCTTACTTGTACTATGCCCTGATTCTGGGATGCTCCTCGATTCTCCTTGGTTACTTATGGTTGTACCTGCCTCATCCCGGATTCAATCCACACTGAGTCCGGGATCCAATCATACCTGATTCCCCAGTTGTACCTGTCCTGATTCCGGGTCCCATCCTCTCTGATTCATCAGTTGTACCTGTCCTGATTCCGGGTCCCATTCTCTCTGATTCATCAGTTGTACCTGTCCTGATTCCGGGTCCCATTCTCTCTGATTCATCAGTTGTACCTGTCCTGATTCCGGGTCCCATTCTCTCTGATTCATCAGTTGTACCTGTCCTGATTCCGGGTCCCATTCTCTCTGATTCATCAGTTGTACCTGTCCTGATTCCGGGTCCCATTCTCTCTGATTCATCAGTTGTACCTGTCCTGATTCCGGGTCCCATTCTCTCTGATTCATCAGTTGTACCTGTCCTGATTCCGGGTCCCATTCTCTCTGATTCATCAGTTGTACCTGTCCTGATTCCGGGTCCCATTCTCTCTGATTCATCAGTTGTACCTGTCCTGATTCCGGGTCCCATTCTCTCTGATTCATCAGTTGTACCTGTCCTGATTCCGGGTCCCATTCTCTCTGATTCATCAGTTGTACCTGTCCTGATTCCGGGTCCCATTCTCTCTGATTCATCAGTTGTACCTGTCCTGATTCCGGGTCCTATTATCTCTGATTCATCAGTTGTACCTGTCCTGATTCCGGGTCCCATTCTTTCTGATTCATCAGTTGTACCTGTCCTGATTCCGGGTCCTATTATCTTTGATTCATCAGTTGTACCTGTCCTGATTCCGGGTCCCATTCTCTCTGATTCATCAGTTGTACCTGTCCTGATTCCGGGTCCCATTCTCTGATTCATCAGTTGTACCTGTCCTGATTCCGGGTTCCATTATCTCTGATTCATCAGTTGTACCTGTCCTGATTCCAGGTCTCATTCTCTCTGATTCATCAGTTGTATCCAAGGGCGTATCCAATGGGTACCCTGGACACCCGCGGGTACCCCCTTGAGCTGAGGGACCCAATGTATTGTTGTATAAGGTCTAAGCGGTCTTAGGGGTCCTTGGCTGGCCAGACGTACCCTAAGTCGATCTGAGGGACGATCCGTGGGGGGGGGGCTCAGTCGCCCTGAAGGGGCCCTCAGTCGGCCTGAAGGGGCCCTCAGTCGGCCTGAGAGGGCCATCAGTCGCCCTGAAAGGGCCCTCAGTCGGCCTGAAGTGGCACTCAGTTGGCCTGAGGGGCTATCAGTCGGTCTGAGGGGCCCTCAGTCGGTCTGAGGGGGGGGCTTCGGCCTGAGGGGCCCTGAGTCGACCTGAGGGGTCCTGAGTCGGCCTGAAGGGCCCTCAGTCGGCCTAAAAGTCCCTCAGTCGATCTGAGGGGCCCTCAATCGGCCTGAGGTAGCCCTCAATCGGTCTGAGTTAGTCTGAGGAGAACCTCAGTCGGCCTTAGTGGCCCTCAGTAGGCCTGAGGGCCCTTAGTCGGCCTAAGGGAGCCCCCAGTCGGCCAGAGAGGCTCTCAGTCGGCCTCAGGGGGACTTCAGTCGGCCGGAGGGGGAGGGGGCTTCGGCCTCAGGAGCCCTGAGGGGGCCCTGAGTCGGTCTGAGGGGTCCAGACAGCCTGAGGAGCACTTAGTGGGTCTGAGGAGCCCTTAGTCGTTCTTGGATAGCCCTCGGATGGCCTGCGGGGCCCTCGTTCGGTCTGAGATGGCCCTGGGCCGGCTTGAGGATTCCCTTGGTTTACATGAGCTTGCCCTCGGACCGCTTGAGCCCTGAGGGGCCTTCTGTCGGTCTGAGAGGCCGTCACTTTTCAGTCGGCCTGAGGAGCCATTGGTCGTCCTAGGATGGCCTTCGGATGGCCTAAGGAGGCGCTTGGTCGGCCCGAGATGGCCCACAGCCGGCTTGAGAGGGTCCTCAGTCGGCATGAGGGTGCCCACGGTCTGCCTGAAGGGTCCACAGTAGGATTGAGATGGACCTTAGCCGGCCTGAGATGAACCTTGGACAGTCCAAATGACCCTTGGTCGTCCTTAGGGAGCCCTCAGTCGGCTTGAGGGGCCCTTGACCGGCTGAGGTGGTGGTAAAATAGCCATCAGTCTTGGAAAGGGGCCCTGACGCTCCGGGGCCCATAAAACTGGCCGCGGGTACTGCATTGGCGAAATCCTGGATACGCCTATGGTAATATCTGTTCGGATTCCGGGTCCCATTCTCTCTGATTCATGAGTTGTACCTGTCCTGATTCCGGGTCCCATTCTCTCTGATTCATCAGTTGTACCTGTCCTGATTCCGGGTCCCATTCTCTCTGATTCATCAGTTGTACCTGTCCTGATTCCGGGTCCCATTCTCTCTGATTCATCAGTTGTACCTGTCCTGATTCCGGGTCCCATTCTCTCTGATTCATCAGCTGTACCTGTCCTGATTCCGGGTCCCATTCTCTCTGATTCATCAGTTGTACCTGTCCTGATTCCGGGTCCCATTCTCTCTGATTCATCAGTTGTACCTGTCCTGATTCCGGGTCCCATTCTCTGATTCATCAGTTGTACCTGTCCTGATTCCGGGTCCCATTCTCTCTGATTCATCAGTTGTACCTGTCCTGATTCCGGGTCCCATTCTCTCTGATTCATCAGTTGTACCTGTCCTGATTCCGGGTCCCATTCTCTCTGATTCATCAGTTGTACCTGTCCTGATTCCGGGTCCCATTCTCTGATTCATCAGTTGTACCTGTCCTGATTCCGGGTTCCATTCTCTCTGATTCATCAGTTGTACCTGTCCTGATTTCAGATCTCATTCTCTCTGATTCATCAGTTGTATCCAAGGGCGTATCCAATGGGTACCCTGGACACCCGCGGGTACCCCCTTGAGCTGAGGGACCCAATGTATTGTTGTATAAGGTCTAAGCGGTCTTAGGGGTCCTTGGCTGGCCAGACGTACCCCAAGTCGATCTGAGGGACGATCCGTGTGGGGGGGGGGCTCAGTCGCCCTGAAGGGGCCCTCAGTCGGCCTGAAGGGGCCCTCAGTCGGCCTGAGAGGGCCATCAGTCGCCCTGAAAGGGCCCTCAGTCGGCCTGAAGTGGCACTCAGTTGGCCTGAGGGGCTATCAGTCGGTCTGAGGGGCCCTCAGTCGGTCTGAGGGGGGGCTTCGGCCTGAGGGGCCCTGAGTCGACCTGAGGGGTCCTGAGTCGGCCTGAAGGGCCCTCAGTCGGCCTAAAAGTCCCTCAGTCGATCTGAGGGGCCCTCAATCGGCCTGAGGTAGCTCTCAATCGGTCTGAGTTAGTCTGAGGAGAACTTCAGTCGGCCTTAGGGGCCCTCAGTAGGCCTGAGGGCCCTTAGTCGGCCTGAGGGAGCCCCCAGTCGGCCTGAGAGGCTCTCAGTCGGCCTCAGGGAGACTTCAGTCGGCCGGAGGGGGAGGGGGCTTCGGCCTCAGGAGCCCTGAGGGGGCCCTGAGTCGGTCTGAGGGGTCCAGACAGCCTGAGGAGCACTTAGTGGGTCTGAGGAGCCCTTAGTCGTTCTTGGATAGCCCTCGGATGGCCTGCGGGGCCCTCGTTCGGCCTAAGATGGCCCTGGGCCGGCTTGAGGATTCCCTTGGTTTACATGAGCTTGCCCTCGGACCGCTTGAGCCCTGAGGGGCCTTCTGTCGGTCTGAGAGGCCGTCACTTTTCAGTCGGCCTGAGGAGCCATTGGTCGTCCTAGGATGGCCTTCGGATGGCCTAAGGAGGCGCTTGGTCGGCCCGAGATGGCCCACAGCCGGCTTGAGAGGGTCCTCAGTCGGCATGAGGGTGCCCACGGTCTGCCTGAAGGGTCCACAGTAGGATTGAGATGGACCTTAGCCGGCCTGAGATGAACCTTGGACAGTCCAAATGACCCTTGGTCGTCCTTAGGGAGCCCTCAGTCGGCTTGAGGGGCCCTTGACCGGCTGAGGTGGTGGTAAAATAGCCATCAGTCTTGGAAAGGGGCCCTGACGCTCCGGGGCCCATAAAACTGGCCGCGGGTACTGCATTGGCGAAATCCTGGATACGCCTATGGTAATATCTGTTCGGATTCCGGGTCCCATTCTCTCTGATTCATGAGTTGTACCTGTCCTGATTCCGGGTCCCATTCTCTCTGATTCATAAGTTGTACCTGTCCTGATTCCGGGTCCCATTCTTTCTGATTCATCAGTTGTACCTGTCCTGATTCCGGGTCCCATTCTCTCTGATTCATCAGTTGTACCTGTACTGATTCCGGGTCCCATTCTCTCTGATTCATCAGTTGTACCTGTCCTGATTCCGGGTCCCATTCTCTGATTCATCAGTTGTACCTGTCCTGATTCCGGGTCCCATTCTCTGATTCATCAGTTGTACCTGTCCTGATTCCGGGTCCCATTCTCTCTGATTCATCAGTTGTATCTGTCCTGATTCCGGGTCCCATTCTCTCTGATTCATCAGTTGTACCTGTCCTGATTCCGGGTCCCATTCTCTCTGATTCATCAGTTGTACCTGTACTGATTCCGGGTCCCATTCTCTCTGATTCATCAGTTGTACCTGTCCTGATTCCGGGTCCCATTCTCTGATTCATCAGTTGTACCTGTCCTGATTCCGGGTCCCATTCTCTGATTCATCAGTTGTACCTGTCCTGATTCCGGGTCCCATTCTCTCTGATTCATCAGTTGTATCTGTCCTGATTCCGGGTCCCATTCTCTCTGATTCATCAGTTGTACCTGTCCTGATTCCGGGTCCCATTCTCTCTGATTCATCAGTTGTACCTGTCCTGATTCCGGGTCCCATTCTCTCTGATTCATCAGTTGTACCTGTGCTGATTCCGGGGCTCAGTTCTCCCCGATTCGCTGGATGTAGCCTTGTACCTATTTTGATTCCGGGATCCGATTCCGCTGCTTCCTTACTGCACCTGTTCTGATTCTGGTGCTCAACTCTTCTTTCTCTCGAATCGAGACGCCATTCTCGACTATCCTGGTTGTACGCGCCTGAATTCCAGGGAAACCGAGACCCGCCCGGATTCCGGGGAGACACATGCCTGTCCGGATTCCGGGGAGACACATGTCTGCCCGGATTCCCGTGGGACTGAACCACGCGTCAACTGAGCCTCACAGACTGGTGCTATTGGGACGAGGACGAGGAAGTGCTGTCGGTTTGCGGTTCAGGATCAGAAACGCCGCCACTCCAGACGGAGAGAGTGTGACTGGGGTCGGCGAAACACCGCTGCCGCGTCCGAGGGAGCTCTCTCAGACGCGGCACTGGTGAGTGGTTTTCATGTTGAGTGTTGTTTTATTCTCAGGTTATGTTTATAGAGAGCTGTTTTGTATGTTTATTAGAGAGCTGTTCTGTAGGTAATATATCCTCTTCTCCTGTTCAGCACATTGTTTACAATGTGACGGGCGTTGTTGATAAATAAAAACGTTACAAATATTTCGAAATCTTACTTCTTTGACGGTAGAAATTGAAGAAAAAAATGTGCCAAACAAGCATGCATGTTTATATCTGCTGAAAATATTGGTATATCTTCCGATGCTTACTAAATGCAATATCGTTCGAGCAGTGAGCTTAAAATACTAGTCGTTACAATATAACACGGTCCATAAAGCCGGATTCGTAAAATGAAATAGTGTCATGCATCCAGTTACAGCTGCATTGACAGCAACATGACGCCAGAATCGGCACGCCCACGCACTGCAATGACCAGCGAAACGCTTTTAACGGCTTAGCAACAAGACGAGGGAAAAGCTGGTCCTACTGCTACTTGGATCATATATTGAGCGATTAACCAGGCTCGGCACAATCAGCATAATATATCCACAAAGACACCCAGGAACGCATCTCGTGGTTTCCCTTGTGATGCATATCTGGCCAGTAGGTCTCCATTTAATTAGTCGAGTACGACGTGATTAATTCAGGTCCGTGTGCAGTGGTTAATTAGGGAATGGACGACGCCTTGGTTTGCTTAATTAAATTGAATTTGTTGGGTAGTAGTTAGTTCCCTTGTTTGCACGAGCTAAGAACGCGTTGCTGATGCAGTTATTTCAGATTTTTTCGAACTTTGGCTCCAATTCAGTTTCTCTAAATGACCTGAAAAAATATTATGACAAAATTGAACTGCATTTGCTAAAAGTGAGGATGATAAATAGCATTCTGCAATAAATAACATAATTGTCTAAAACAATGATGTATGCATGTCAAATACGACCTGACCTGCCAACGATCTCTTTATTCCGAGTTTTGTCAGTGTGAGCGGCTTTGTTCACTGGTCAGTCTCCTCTGCACGCGCGGGGAGTGGCTTCGTATCGGTTGTATACGGCACTATTCGCTCCCCTAAAAGACGGCGACTAATTTCTCTAGGGACCCATAATCCGCCAAGCAGACTGATATCCGCTCACAACTTTCCGATGCCTTTGTGCGGAACTTCTGCTGCGCTTTCCATGGTACTTTGTGCAATTGTTGTAATCCGGGATATCTGTGTTTGGAGGCCGAACACGCGCTTTCCATGGTACTTTGTGTAATTGTTGTAATCTGGAATATCTGTGTTTGGAGGCCGAACGCGATTACGGGGAGTTTTACGACAATAGTTCGAAACAATTATGATATTAGACAAGAACGTTAGGAGCAATGTTCCGTCGAATCTTAAATTGAAACTTTCACATGCTTATGGCAATGGTGATTGCTGGCAGATGGGAGGAATGTCTGTACGTACTACTTACGACAAATATGAAGTCGCGCAAATCAAAATTGATTGTTATTATTATAAATGACAAGTGTCGGAATATTTATCATGTCCGTCTGACTCACTAAGAAATCTATTTGAGAGAAAAAATCGCCGAACAAGTGAAGTCCTCAGACGTCAAACGTCAAGTGTTGAACAGAATACCTTCGGGACCACCTTAAAAGCCTATTCGTTATTGATCGGTTACGATTCACCCAAAGCTAATAAAGCACAGTGATGTTCAATTTAACCGTATGCTGATTTAAATTCCTGGAGTGGAGCTAAAATCGACAATTCTCTCAGAGATCAGCATATTCAGCCGGAGAACAAGCCAATCAGAACAGAGAATCACTAGCCAATGATATCGTTTCTAGCTCATTGACCAGCACCGATGCTATCGCTCACGTCGTAGGTATGTATTCTTTTCTGAGAAAGGCAGCGAAGTTAGACCTCACCGGGAACATCAATATCTAAACTTTCATTTTGGTCCCGAAACGCTCGTGGTATGGTAACGATATTCATTTTTTGGTTGATAGCCAAAACTGTTTTCTCTCTTAGCTCATTGCTACCAAACAGCAGGTTTTCGACTTTTTGGATGCCGGTTTCTATTCCTACGGTTTGAAAGTCAACACCGGCGGAAACGAATTCGCCGCATTTGGCTCCCGTCAGAATGGCATTAGCCTTGCTCTATTTTATTCGATTTCAAGATGATACCGAACGTGAGTCCTAAGTACCACACTGTGAGAAACATTCAACTTACATTTCTTTGGCAATCACCTCGCCCTGGGATTGTCACGTGTCCCTCGTACAAATGCAAGCATTCTCATCAGCCTGTTCCACGCGCGACATGCCATATTCCCTGGCTCCATACACATATTGATTAATGTCTTGATCATCTCACACATTTGTTGTCTTTTGGCCACCTTTTCAACATGTTGGAGAGGAACATGCAGAAACTGATTCTGAATCTCGAGACGCACGTATTTTCCAGCCGTCGCTAATTTTATTACAAATCGGGCGTGCGAGTTTAATTAGGGTCGGCCACCGACCGACAGAGCTGTTTACACTTTACTATTTCTCCATAAAAATCGTAATGTCGCAGAAGCACTGGCTCTCCTCTCAATTGCAGGCCAACTCAACTCTCTCCTCGCTCAGAACACCCAACAGCTGAGCTGGCTTTCCCGCGCGCGAAACCCGAAGCTGGCGGGCGGCGGCTCTTTTTATATGGCCCCACACTACAGTCGGCTAGCTAAGATTCGGTAGAGCTGCCATTGGCATTGAAGCTAAGATTCGGCAGAGCTGCCATTGGTATTGAAGCTAAGATTCGGTAGAGCTGCCATTGGCATTGAAGCTAAGATTCGGTAGAGCTGCCATTGACATTGAAGGGTTTGAAACGTGCGGCGGCCGAGCTGTTAGCTGTTTGATGTGAGAATGAGAGTGTGTGAATGTTCGTTTTTCTTTTGCTTTTTATTTTTAATTTGTATTTACTATTTTGTATTTTAATCTTAACCCGCCATTTGATTGGAGTCTAAGCCGAACGCCATTGACAGCGGGCGAGTATCGCCCTCTAGGGGGTGATACTCGCCCCAAGGGGCGAATATCGCCCTCTGGTTTATCTTCCACAGATCGCCAATGATGATCGCACGAACCAATAAACCAATGATAGCAGCGACTAGCGAGACGCACAAGGCGGCATTCGAAAACTCTCAATGATTTGCATCTAAAACGCACTTGAAATTGTCAAATTGAGGTCACATGTCAGGTCACGGTCAAGTCAAAAGTCAAAATCGAGGTATTTGAGTGTATGGGCCATACTTTCCATCCAAAACTTTCGATTGCGACCATTGTCACCCAAGTGCTCTCAAAGGTATAATGCACATCCCACAAGAGCTAAAGTGAGATTGTTGGCAAAGGTCAAAGTCAAGGTCAGGTCACAAATGCGCAGAAGATCTAAAAAAGTCATGCGACACATGTTTTATGCATTATCTTAAACGTCGAATTCGATAGTGATATTCATTTTACCACATAACCTCAGTAAGTTAATGTTAAGCTCAGGTAAAGGTCAGGTCACATAAGTTCAACATTCGAAATTGATCAATATAAATCAAAAGGCATGTTTCTAGACCAGTTTTGCCTCGGAAATGCAATGGTGACGTTTATTTGTTCGTAACTGGTCATTAAAACAAAACAAACAAAAAACGCAATAAAAAATGCGTCATGAGCTACTCATACTTTAGGAGCCATAAATCAGTAAAAAGGTGGCATTGTTTTTAAGTTAGATTTGGAAATTAGCCATATGTGGTTCTCTAACATATATTCCGGTGTTTTTTTGATAATATGTTTGAATATTTTGATTTTGTGGGTATTTTTCGGAAACTTTTGATTTTGTGGAGGTCAAAAACAAAAACGAATGGAAAATCCGAAATATACATTTTGTATCCCTTGTCATTTTCTATCTTTTGACATTTGCATTGCATTTTTTCTTCTAAAAATATGAATTTTATACGATCTGATAAAGTTTAGCTGATTTTTTCGTCAAACTCGTGTGTAGTGACGTCACTAAATTCGTTATATCTCGAAAATATTTTCGACGAAATTGCTTCATTTTTGCACAAGAGACATAAAATTGGGGAAGGGGAAGGCACCCAAAGCTTCACGTTGATAGCGTTATTGTGTTTTTTAGCTATTGCGAAAGTTCGTCAGGGATGGGCGATATTCGCCCCCCCCCCCCAGTCAATGGCGGGTTAAAGAGAGTGTCACTACTGTTTTGGAATGTCAAACATATTTTTCATACGGTAAGTAGCTATTGGTTTGATTGTTGGATACGATGAAATTCACCTCTGGAACCTCTTTAGTTGAATTTTTACTTAAATTCTTCTTGTTGATTTTGTTTTTGTTTCCATAGCGAATAAACGATCACCACTATATTAAAAGCGAAGAAGATATTATGTAAAACAGTGCACATATAAGACAATAAACAATCCATACGAACAATGTTAACAAACCGTCGAAAAGCAGCCAAATGGTCGTCGAGGCTCTGTTCGGCAGCTGCTATCAGAGCTTACGAGCTGTTTTGTCAAAATTATAATGTCCCGCGCTAACGATATGCTAGCGAACTTGTATCAATATTTCGATATTTGCAATGCTTCTTAGTAGTGATAAGCCCTCTGGGGTTTACCTGATAACTTTTTGCTACCAGCCAGTTCCTGGGGTCTTTGGAATATCTCAGCAACTATTGTGAATCTGGAAAAATGAAAGGCATGGTTCGATTCCGAAAATTATGTTCTATAAGCCAGTGCCATTAACTCCAAATAAGCGATGTCAGTAGACACACTCCCTTTAAACGCTGGGAGCCACTGCTTTAGACTAGCAGCCACAGCACACATGTCTACTTAAATTCCTGTCCCTAGATGGCACTAGTAGTAAGCGCCTGAAGTTTGCTGTACCGCATTGCTTGAAGCCGAGAACTGCGTTCTGCGCAATGGGGGAGGAGATAACGGGTCATTCTGGTCAGCAAAAGGGGATAACCAATAACCATACCCTTTTTGTTGAGAACCACTGGTTTACATTAATGGAACGTCATTGCGTGAGTCAGAAGACGCACCTTTAAAGGGAAATATTCACCTTTTGATTTTGTTAGCAACAATTTCTTAGGCTTCCGTTATGTTATAACAATGATGCTATTTAAATTTAAGAATGAAGTAAAATAATTCCCTAATTCAAAGTTGGAACTTTGAACAATTTAAAAAGCAAGTACAAATACTTCTTGCGGAGTTCATGATCGGTGTTTTGTCTCCACTACGAAACGCGACATATGCTCGCTTTTGTATCAATCTGATCAACGTTGAATACCAACAAAGCACCGACACTGAATAGCCCGCCGTTGCGTGCTGCACATGTGAACTTCCGATTTCATCGCCTTTTTGCATTGCGTGTTTTTTTTTTTTTTGTAAATGATTATTTGTCATGATAAGCAAAATCATAGTGTTGTATATAGCCAGAGACAAAACTATACAAAACGCCTAATGTTGAAAATAAATGAACCCATTTTCAAAAATTGAGGGTCGCAACCACTAACTAGGCCATCGTAGCGTGCCCAAGTTAACTGCTAATTTGGTTACCTTATTATTCAATGTTTGCTGATTGTTAAGGATATTAGGGCACCTAATCACAATAGACAGAGTGCAGGACCTATTTTCCACACAATCTTGTCAAAAAAAAAACAATACGAGACGAGCCCGGAATTCGAAATTCGTTACCAAGTACTTGCAAGTGCTGGTCGTTATATGCGTGGAGCGTTTATCAACTGTGACTTGAAATATCTCTCAGTAGGAATTGTTTTATGCAAAATGTGATAAATTTACAATATACTTTGATCTCGTCTATCGATTTCAAGTAATAACTCCATTTTTGTGGAAAAGGTGAATATTTCCCTTTAAGGTTAATGTGCGCCTTATACCGATTGCCTTCTTTAGTCTATGTATTTTCCTTTTCACTGCAATTGATGCTGGGAATAGCCTTTTATGTTGACGACTGAAAGCGTACCACAATACCATTGTCAGCCTTTCTGCACCAGTCAGGTGCGCCAGACTACGGGCGACGGTGTGGAGGTGAAGCTGTTCTGAAATCACGACTGAAAGCTTACCACAATACCATTGTCAGCCTTTCTGCACCAGCCAGGTGCGCCAGACTACGGGCGACGGTGTGGTGGTGAAGCGGTTCTGAAATCACCGCCGATATATCAACTTTTATAGCTACTGAAAGATATTGACTTCCAGCATCCACATCAAAGGAACACTAAAGACGAGCCAATTTCGGTCATCCACAAAGACATTCTTTAGGCAGCATGTACATGATGTTGGCTTAATGTTTTCCACAAAATAAAGTTTGTTTTTAAATACTGCAAGCATTGTCGTTATTTCTCTGCTCTTACCGGCTCAAGAAAGTTGAGCGAATTAAAACACGGAACTACGAAACCCTCTACTTTACACAAGACCTGCCGACGCATATAAACCTTCTCTCAAGTGCCTCATTGCATTCTGCCGGCGCTTGTTGTGGAGTACCGCTCCTGTTTTCCTTGTCGAGTGCCTCAGGGCATGCTTGGTACCGTTGTTTGATAATTCATCGCGCTACGGCGCTGCTGCCGTCGGTCTGACGTCACAAAATGACCCAGCGTGATGGAGCCCCGCCAAAAATAGCCCGTGCAGCGCTGCGAAAAATAATACCACGGCAAGGCGGCGACGTGTTGGAGCCAGCCGACCCAGCTAATGCGTCCCCAAGTCAGTTACCATTGTAATAGACCATCAGGATGCTATATATGGGCTGGAAGACATCTATGACGATTTCGTGGGTGGTTCTAGCAGGAAGTGTTACAGGTGGTTGGCATGGGGTGGTGATATTTCGCTAGGATTTACTACTGCCTGCTATACATTTAAAGCCCTAAATTAACCCTAAAGAAAGTTAGAGTGTCCTGATTTAACCCGCGCCGTGCCGGGGGGGGGGGGGGGTTAGACACCCTCCATCAGGTTTTTCAAGGATAGTGGAAAAACGGTGGCGCGCAGCGCCACTATTTTCGGCGCAGCTGTTTGGACATCAATTGCCTACATTATATTACAAAAATACCACGGGTCATCTCAGGTCAGGTCACCAGACCGTGACCCCACCTCCAAAAAAACTTGTGGTCGTACCACAGTCACAGTTTGTCGATGATCGGTTTTACACTTACAGGATTTCATAAGGTCATATATATATCTACATTTCGTTTATCTTGGATTTTATATATCAGTGACCTAAGGTCGGGCCAATTTCGTGACCTCCACATTATAAGTCAATGGGGAAATATTCAAATGCTTCCCATTCCAAGGATACGCAAGATGTCAGTCTAATTCCTTCTGGATCATGTTATTATAAGCCATTGTTGATGACCTAGGTGCCATTTTTGTTCAGTGACCTCTACAGGGTCAGCCGAGGTCATCCGAGGTCACCAACAGTTTTATGTAAATAACTCGACATAATAACGATAGAGAAGTGAAACCGAAACCAATGTGTTTGTCTCGTCCAGACACGTTTTCCCACATGCAACATGACCTACTTGGGTCACCACCTGACCTTTACCTGAGGTCAATTTTTTTAGTGAGCTTACCTGGTCAACTTTAACATGAGTTGAAGCGCCTTGACGAGAAAAACACGATGGAATAAAAATGATTGCCTTGTCGTTATTAGGTAAAAGGCTATTCGTGAAAAACTGTTCTGTAAAAATGAGCCTTTTTGCATTTGATGAGCTCTGGAGCCTAAACTATTGATCTGAGCTAAAATCTGGGTACATCTCGTCGATAGCATGTTTCAAGAGATTTCCATTACTTGTTTCTGTTTGTTCCTAGCTATCATAGTTCCTGTGATATCTGGGGGTTTCTGGAGCGAAGTCCTAAAACTGGACAATTTTACCTTTGATGACCTCTGGTGACCTCAATATTTTTTTAGGAGAAACATATTGAGTACTGTCAAATGTGCTTGTTGAGAGATTTCGAACACATTTTTTTCGTCTTTCTAGCTCTTTTAGTTTTCGAGTTAGAGGGGGTGTCTAACCCCCCCCCCCCCCCCACACACACACACACACACACACACACACACACACACACACACACACACACACACCCCACCCCCGTCACATCGAAGGAGGCGCCGAGCACTGGCACGGCGCGAGTTAAAAAAAAATCAGTGTGTTCCCAGGTTCCAGCCAACATTACTAAACCAAAGCTCCACCTCCAGCAGCATGTTACATAGCTATAATATATTATCAATAGCCGTTTTGACGAAGGATTATTGCGCTGAAAAGATTCTCAAAAGTTTCTGAAAAGTTGTGAAAAGTTCTGGTATTAAAATCTTAGTATATTATACATTCCAAGAAATAAATTACTGATTTAGACGATATTATCATTATTTAATAGTTATGGAAACATGTATTGAGCTCATAACAAGTTTATGATGCAGAATTAGCCGTTTTTAAGCAACATATGCGTCTAGAGTCCATTCGCTCAGTTTAGCATACCGTCATACTAGTTATTAAATATGGTAGCGTCATAGATCACAGGTCTGTCTGCGCATGCGCAGCGATGTGTAGGCATCGATTCGCCGCCGCTTCCGACCCGCGTGCCGCACGCACATGGACAAAGCCAAGCCGCACAGGCCGGCCTCCGGATTGGGCCGGTTTGGGCGAGTCCATTGCGTCCAATTGCGTCATACGCCACAGAATGTTTCTGAACCATTCTGAAGTTTTGAAAAGTTTTCGTCGGTGGAGATCACATCACAACTAACCCATCAATGCTTATATAGTTACTACCAAACCGCAATTTTATCAACATATTATATAGTATATTCTTACCAACATATTACACAATTCTGAGGGACGTTTCAAGCCAAAAATCGCGTGTAAAAGTTGTGTAAATGGATCGTCGCACTAAGACATTTATACTAAAACTTTGTAAAACTTTTCAGAGACTTTTCAGAATCTTTTCAGCGCAATAGTACTTCGTGAAAACGGCAAATATAATAATCAATACGCCATCAATACGTATAACTCAAATGTATAGTGACACGCCACGCGCCATCGTATCACAATCGAACAGAATTTCGAGAGAGAAAAAGAAAAAATCGAGGATAACAGCTGGATATCACACTATGCCCAACAACAAAGTGCAGCCTAAGTCACCACGTACATTATAGCTATGATACATCAGCATCACAACCACCATATCACGTCATCTTAACTCCATTTCAATTCATCTTAACACCATTTCAATTAATTCTCACCCCTTGTATTTCCTTTTCCACCGTGGCGCCAGCTGCCCCGTATCGACCTGACAGCTGCGATTCCGACAGATAACCTGGCCGTGTCCCCAGCTCCGTCCGTCCAGCTCGCGCCCCCCGTGAGTGTTAAGCTCTCAATGGTGCTGAGATAGCTGCCTTATCTAGGTTCGCCGACCCATGCCGGTCCTATGCCGCTGTCCCGCTGGCGTTGGCCTGCCATTGTCTGACTTGGGCTTTTGGTTTGCCTTAGCTTTTGGCTTTCGTTTTCTTTATGTTTGGCGTTCGCAGCTAGTCAGCTGCTTATAAAGGAGAAAGAGGGAGAGGGAGAGGGAGAGGGAGAGGGAGAGGGAGAGGGAGAGGGAGAGGGAGAGGGAGAGGGAGAGGGAGAGGGAGAGGGAGAGGGAGAGGGAGAGGGAGAGGGAGAGGGAGAGGGAGAGGGAGAGGGAGAGGGAGAGGGAGAGGGAGAGGGAGAGGGAGAGGGAGAGGGAGAGGGAGAGGGAGAGGGAGAGGGAGAGGGAGAGGGAGAGGGAGGTTTCTACACTGTCCCTGTTTATGAGAAATAAGATAATAAGAACAAACTATCTCCACAGTGTCACCTCAGTCTTAACCCTATTCCCTGCGGGTGTCCGGAATTACGTTAACCCGCGGGGAGAGATCCCCCCCCCCCCCCCAGATATCTCGAGAACCCCTCGGTCTATTTCGATGGAGAAAACGCCATTCGATTCTTCATGACAAGATCTCTCTTTTTGTACCCCGAAATGTTTTTTCTTCTTCAAAAATGGGGGGGCAGGGGGCAAAAAATCCGAAACTTTTGGGTGTTTTTGAAAGGTCATTGCGGCCATGTGGCTCGACCGATTTGCATGCCCTAAACGTTTTTAAGCTTCAAATGTACTGGTCTTTAGTATGTAAAAAAATCATAGGTGTATTCAGGGAATGTAAAATGGGGGGATTTTCTGAAGAAGAAAAGAAGTGCTGTTCGTTATTGTTTGGGACGACATGAACGTCACATGTGGGCATTATATGCTGTAATTGGTTAAATTTGCTATATTGCGCAAATTTGCTATACAGGCAAAAAGACATGGGGGGGAGGGGGGGGGGCACCATGCGCGTAACGTGTTTATCATCTTACTCATTTGAAGTTGGACCTAATTTGAGGGTGGGTGTCGCCTCCCATTTTTTTATCCTGAGTGCGCCTCTGCCCCAAAATATGTAAAATCCCAGTATCTATGATACATATTGCATTGAAATTGTTTCTGACGCATTTATTGCACTGCAAACCACGAAGCGCCGCCAAACCGCATTCGTATCACCCTGCCCAAAACAGGAGCCTGGAACCGCCTCTGCTAGACCGATTTTTCTTCATAATTGTAACACAACACGTGCCTTTCAAATTTTGGTAAAAGTCACAAAGTTTCAGGACGCTAGGCCTAACAGTTTAGAAGCGGCAAGTGAAAAACCACCGGGGGGACAGAAACTGGCCCCCGCAGGGAATAGGGTTAATTGTGCGCATCATCTAATAAGGGAGGGCCACTGGAGAAGAAGAAATTATCTGAGTCCAGCCAGTATAAGAGACAATAATCGTTGAACCCATTTTGATACCGTATAAGTATGGAGGATTTTTTTTGTTTAAATAGACAACATGCAATCCACTCTTACTTTCATGCCATAGAAGCATGGCAAACATAAACAAGCATTGGTAAATAGTCAAAATAATTTGAAGCATTCCAGGCATGCATGCATATATGTCACCAGTAAGATATGTCAAGACAACTGCAAAGCCGTTTACCGGCAAAACCATTTGAGCACCAGTTACGAGCTATAATGATGTTCAAATAGCACTGTTAAGCCTCCTCACACAGCTTTACTCAGCTTCCTGCAGGGGAAGCAGGGGAAACAGGGGAAGCAGGGGAACACAGTAGTGAGTCACATAGCGTGTTGAGTGAGTTATGGTAATCCTTCTGCGGGGAGCCCTACTATTGACTATATGTAAGACAGTGCGACTTACAGTTAAAACGTAAGTGTAGCATTTGGCACGTGGGATCGTAGAACAACTTAAATAAATATTTGAATAAGTTTTGAATAAGTTTCGAAGTACAGAGGCCATTCTTATTTTAAAAAATCGAGCCGTGGCTCGATGTTTTTTAAAGAATGGCTCAGGACTGGAAATTTGTTATGTTTGGGCAGTGTGTAAATACCTGCATATTATTTGGCTTTGCTGCTGCATTTCCGAGGCACTGTTTCGACGCTAAACATCTCCCGCGCCGGCTCCTGAGGCCATTCTTCTTCTTTTTAAATCGAGCCACGGCTCGATTTTTTTTAATTATAAGAGTGGCCTCAGGTCACTTCAAAAGTAACGGTAGGTACAGTGTCCCAAAATGTGTTGATTTGGGTCGGAAATGACACCCAAAAGCGAATAATGTTCCACTCTTCCCATTGCAGGAGTGACCTGACATGGGTAGAGTGGAACATTATTCACTTTTGAGTGTCATTTCCGACCCAAATCAACACATTTGGGGACACTGTACCTACCGTTACTTTTGCAGTGACCTTTACTTTGAAGCTACTGTGATAAATTCGCTAAGCATGAAATGTTGTAGGTTTGCAATTATATTGAACATAATTCCCACTGAAAGGTTCACCATTGTGGTTTTAGTGGTCAAACGGCTATGAAAATACTACCATTCACTTCATGAAATACCAAAGTTGTTAATTTGATTGTGAGTTTAATTTACACATTTTTATTATGCAGAGAAATGCATGGTGGGGACATTTCATATGTGACATTTTGATGAAAACCAAAGCAGAGCTTTGCAGACCGAGGGAGGGAAGAGTTCCAATAAACCC
This sequence comes from Chirona hameri, assembly GCA_036785665.1. Taxonomy (NCBI): domain Eukaryota; kingdom Metazoa; phylum Arthropoda; class Thecostraca; order Balanomorpha; family Balanidae; genus Chirona; species Chirona hameri. The sequence goes on along the minus strand of JAXIVJ010008732.1, from coordinate 22,154 downwards.
AGCATGCAAAGAGACCTTGCCAGAGCAACATGGACATATCAATCACGACACACACACACACACACAACTTCGGCAACACTCTTTTTTCCAACCATCATTCCAAGGATTAAAATTCTGCCAGCAAAACGCATGTACGCTGGTGGAACGACTGGCTTCATGACTTCGTGCATGTCTACCTCGTCTGGTCCGTGAATAGCACCGGTGATATAGCAGCACCCTTGGGAGCCCCGGTGGCCAGACGATGGTGGCGGTGACGATCGTTGGTTAGCGCATCAATGCCGCTGCGTCTCCTGCTCCTAACTTTGCAGACCAGCTGTCAATAGCGAAGTCTACTGCTGGAGGCACTCAGAGTATAACGGAGAGTACGCGGGTCTAACGAGGAGTTGACGGTTTGGGGCAGGTTGTTCAACCCAATTAGACGCAATGCAGGTAGGCTGGTCCAGGATGCAGAGTAACATAATCATGAACGCAGCAAACGTGCGTTAGAAATTACACGTTGTTTAGCATGGTAATGGCATAGTGCTACATCGTCCTATCATGTCCTATATCATGTCCTATATCATGTCCCATCATGTCCTATATCATGTCTTATCATGTCCTATCATGTCCTATATCATGGCCTAGCATGTCCTATCATGTCCTATATCATGGCCTATCATGTCCTATCATGTCCTCTATCATGTTCTATACATCGTCCTATCATGTCCTATATCATGTCCTATCATGTCCTATCATGTCCTATATCATGGCCTATCATGTCCTATCATGTCCTATCATGTCCTCTATCATGTCCTATCATGCCCTATATCATGGCCTATCATGTCCTATCATGTCCTATGCCATGTCCTATATCATGTCCTATCATGTCCTATATCATGGTCTATCATGTCCTATCATGTCCTATATCATGGCCTATCATGTCCTATCATGTTCTATACCATGTCCTATACATCGTCCTATCATGTCCTATATCATGTCCTATACCATGTCCTATCATGTCCTATATCATGTCCTATCATGTCCTATACATCGTCCTATCGTGCATATAGCGTTCAACCTCAATAAGCGAAGAAGGCAAAATTCAAACTGCTAAACACGGGCATAAATGGTGCTGAAATAATATATCACTATGAATATTGAGAATATTGAAAAAGGTATCATCATATCAATGTATCTCTACACATCGGAATGCCCGAAGAATACAACGCATCTGACGAGGGCTCATAATAGCCATATCCTTGTGGATGAGTGCCAATGATGTGCAACAAATCAAAATTGGGATAAGTCATGCAGGTTTTGGTGCGGATTGCTCTTGACCTGCCGTTATCTACAAGTTGTGGAATTTCAGCCAGCCTTTAACCCGCGCCCCGCTGGGGTATTCAGCCGAACACAGGATCTGCCCCCTGGTTATCTTCCGAACTAATAACTGCAGTGAGACGCACAAGGCGGCAATGGAAAGATCTCAATGAGACGCATCAAAGCATACACAAAATTGTCGAAATAAGGTCACATGTCAGGTCACGGTCAGGTCAAATGTCAAAATTGAAGTATTTGAGTTTTTGGGCCATACTTTCCATCCAAAGCCTTAGATTGCGACCATTAACGCACAAAGTGCTCTCAAAGTTATAATGCATCTCCCGCATAAGCAAAAGTGAAATTGTAAGCAAAGGTAAAGGTCAAGGTCAGGTCAAAAAAGGTCACAGGTCTACGACTGCCATGCGACACATGCTGTATGGCTTATTTTACACGTATAATTCGATAGTAGCAGCCATTTTCACAAGCTGACCCCATATAATGGCCCTCAGGTCAAAGTCAGGTCACAATAAGGACAAAATTTGGAATTGATTAAAGGGAATGGATCACCTTGAAAGTTGTCTTGAAATTTGGCGATATGGGGTATTTCGAGCTGAAAAAAAACGAATATGGCATTTGTTTGGACGATAGATGGATATCCGTCAAAAAAATAGACATGTTTCTCCTTTCTCCTTCATGCCCATACAAACTTCATGACAATTATGACGTCATGCATATGATAGGTTGGATATGAAAACCATTGCACACAATAATGACGGACTTTAGGCATATATACGCAGGCTGCTTGTAACGTAAACAACCATTGTGCGGACCCGAAACAAATGTCGTGCCCTGATTGGGGCACGAAACAGCGTCTTCTAAAAAAGGCCCACTAGTCCTGTGTCGAAATTACTTAGCGTAGCGAGGTTATTATTTCACCACAACCCGTTTTTTTATCTGCACTACAAATCTGCTATCTCAGTTCAAAACCCCATGTTAAAGGTGAACTCTTCCCTTTAATAGAAATAAAAAGGCATATTTCTGGAGTCTAGACTACTTTTGTCTCAGAAACACAGCGGTGACATTTATTTGTCTGTATCTGGTCACTAAATGCAAAAAAAAACGTAACTTAAAAAAATGACGTCAGAATTTACTTATGCCTAGGGTGCCATAAGTCAGTCAAAAATAAAGATATTGCTTTGAAATTTGATTTGGGTATCGTCCATGCTTGTTTTTCTAGTATATCTTTCGATTTTTACTATCTTCAAACAAAATGACTTTGTGGAAATGGACAAATCAGTTTTTTTTGTCAAAAACCCAGAATTGCACAAATCTGAGAGCCATTTGGAAAAGAATGTCATTTCCTTGCTTTTAAATTTTGTATGCATCAAAACTCGATATTCTACGATTTTTCCAACATTTGTACATGACGTCATTCAAACGTCATCGTCTTCCAAAGTACAACCTCAATTTCACTGAAATTTGGTGAGAAGACGTAAAATTGATATGGCATAAGGTACTGCAAGTTTCACGTCGATATGATATGATATGATAGATAACAACTATCATAGTTGTTAAGTCATTGAGAAAATCTGTGAGGGGGCAGATATTGTCCCCCCTTCCGCCCACACACACACCCAAACCCAAGCGGGGCGCGGGTTTTATGAAAGGTGCTGGATTTTGTTTAAAAAAAGTTAAAGTTAAAATTACAAACTACAACTACAACAGGTTTGTACAATTTCTTTATGAAAAGGCTACAGGAAGTTTAGACAAAACAGAAACTCCTGTAAACAAAAATCGCTTCTTTGAATGTAACAATCGGTAAAAGCTGGTCCGGACGAACCTTTTCCGCGGCTGAACACCGCGGAAACGCGGAATTTCGCAGTGATATCGCGCGCCAAACGGCGCAGCGTGCGGGGCCGCCTTTAGCGCGCCCAGCGACCGCCTGCGAGGACCTTCCTGCGGCAGCAGTGCTCCCCCCTTGACGCTGATCCCGTCACCAGCAAGCGACAGCGGCAGTCGCATATTAGTCATGCCCTTTTCAATTCACAGTTAATTTCAAAGCGACTGGCATTACATTATCGCAACGAGTATCGAAATGAATAATTACAGAAAGATGCTTGGCTGTGTGCTCGGGTTTACAAGTTGAAAAGACGTCTTGTACGGCACCTATTTTGCGGAATGTGCGATGCATATTCAATTTCAGTCGGGAATAACGAGTCATTCTGGTCACCGAAGGGGTAACCATTCCGTTAAACGCTGTGAAGAAGTGCCGCATATACATTCCTCATACACTGCTGTTCCTCATATTGATTTGTTAGGAGTGAGCTGGTGGTGAACGCGAACGGCGTAATAGCTTATCAGTTCAACGTTGTATGATCTGTATTTGCGTCCACGAAGTTTGAAATGGTATTTGTACTGCTTGTTTGAACAGTTCCGTGATTGCATCCATGCTGTTATTAAGCACTGATAAACAGACTATTTGTCAAGTGAATTGTGATTTATTACCGATCAAATGACATTTGTCTCCTTCACATGTGGCGAGTTGCTTTTCAGCACTGCTCTCCTGGCTCAACGCGTATACTAGGTACAGTGCAATGTTATAATATTAGTGTGAATAAATTGAAGCTTTGAAAATGGCATTATTAAGTCTTGTATTTTTCCAGCGGCTTGAAATTGCCGTCAGTGCGGTGGCTGCGGGTGGCTGCGTGCAGTGCGTGCAGACGATGCGCGCAGTGCGTGCAGACGATGCGTGCAGTGCGTGCAGACGATGCGTGCAGACACTGCACGCATGTGGATGCGGGCGGAGCCTGCAGGTACATGCGATTTGGGATGCGGGCGTTGCGTGCAATGCGTGCATGCTGGCACTGCGCGAAGACTGTGTGTCAGCCTTTACGCAGCTGCCGAAAACGCATGCGGGTGCCCGCGAGCGCCTATTCAAGTACATGGGGCAATTTCAGCAGTTTATTTATTCATTGTCCGCAGTGTCGCGCATCGTGCAGCTGTTGCGACCTCCTTTCAATGTATTCGAATAGGCGGCCGCATCCACTTCGCGCAGCTGCGCAAAAACTGTGTTTCAGCCTTTAGTGACATCTCTTTTATAACTTCACAACTGGTCGTTGCTTGTTTTCACGAGGGTTCGTGTTGAATATTGAACATAGTGCCGCTAGGTGAGTAGAAAACGGGATACAATGTCAGAGTTATTTGATAAGATGGCATAAATATTTGTTCTTTTCCGGATCCTAATGTCAGAATTATTGATAACAAGATAAACATCTTGGTCCTACTACGGATAGTTCGAAACAATTCAACAAAGCGCAGCATCAAAAGACTAGGATCATAATTCCGAACCTTATCCACATTTGCGCTTTTCGCATTTTGTTTTGTTTTAGCGTTTTTCACTTTTTACGATTTACGCGCCTTTTGCGCTTGTACGCTTTTAGCGTCTGTCAAGCGAACAGGCGTCGAACCTTTGTCCGAGATGTGCAACCGCTACCGCTGAATCGCCGCCGCCACCACCGCCGCCACCACCGCCGCCGCTGCCGCCGCTGCTACCGCTGCTACTGCGGCGGCGGCGGCGGCGGCGGCGGCGGCAGTCCGAGCGCCAGCGACTCCGGCAATAGCAGTCACGGACAGCGCGACCGACACTTAGCGCGAGCCTTTGATCGATCCTGGACGGCGGCCAGTGTCTCATACCTGCCCCCCCCCCCCTGCCCCCCCCCCCCCGGCCCGGGCCAGGCTCACGCCCCGGCTCGGTTCCAGCCCAGCCCTGGCTCCCGCCCCCGGCACGGCCCAGCTCGGCCCCAGCACAGAGCGGGCAGTGAGGAGCCTGGCCTGCCGACGATCGATTGCACCGTGCACAGACGGCACAGACGGCACAGACGGCGTGATGGTGGTGTGAAGTCAGTGACTGAGCTGCTGGCGACGGCTGGCCTGGCCTGACCTGACCTGACCTGACCTGACCTGACCTGACCTGACCTGACCTGACCTGACCTGACCTGACCTGACCTGACCTGATCTGACCTGACCTGACCTGACCTGACCTGGCCTGACCTTACCTTACCTGACCTGACTTGACCTGACCTGACCTGACCTGACCTGACCTGACCTGAGTTGACCTGAGCTGATCTGACCTGAGATGGCCTGACCTGGAATGGCACGACCTGGCCTGACATCGTACGACCTAATCTGACCTGAACTGACTTGGTCTGTCCTGACCTGACCTGCCGTGTGACCTGTCTTATAAGGCGACGGAGTATCTAAGTTTTATGTTGCACCATAGACTTTGTGGCGTGGATAGTCACATTGCTCCGTACAGGCACGTAGCCAAGGGGGGGGGCGGCGGGGGCGCCCCTCCCCCTGGAGGCAAGGAGGGCCCTTTTCGGCGCGCGCAGCGCGCCGAAAAGGGCCGACGAGACCGCGCGAAGCGCTGTATCATGGGCTCTTTACCACGCGAAGCGTGGTCTTTAGAGAGTTTAGAGGACTTCGGAGGCCCTTTAGAGCCACCAGGGCCCTCTCTGAAAGACCAGAGGGCCCCTTGGAAGTTCAAAAGAGTCCTGTGCATGTCAGAGGAGCCCCTGGCCAGACCAAAAGGGCACCTGAGCGGATCAGAGGGCCCCCTGAGCAAGTCGAATGGGCCCCTGAACACGTAAAATGGGCCCCTAACCAGCACAGAGGGGCCCCTGGGCAGGTCGAGAGGCGCCTGAGCATGTCGGCAGGGCGACAAAGCGGCCAGCGCAGTCCCTTTCCAGGTCGGAAGGGCCCCTTAGAAGGCGGGAGGGCCCCTGGAGAGACCAGAGGGCCCCTGGAAAGTTAAAAGGGCCCCGTGCAGATCGGAGGGACCCCTGAACAGACGAAAAGGACCCCTGGACGGGTAAGAAGGGTCCCTGAACATGCCGAATTGGCCCCTGGCCAGCACGGAACGGCCCCAGGGCAGGTCGGAGGGCCTTTTGAGCATGTCGGCAGGGCGACAAAGCAGCCAGCGCAGTCCGACCAGAAGAGTCGCTGGGCAGATCGGAGGGGCTCCTGGTCAATTCAGAGGGGCCCCTGGCTAGACCGAAAGGGTCCCTGGGCCGGTCGGAAGGCCCCTCGAACATGCCGGGTGAGTTCCTAGCCAGACATGCCGGATGAGTTCCACTCTGACCCCTGGGCAGATCGGAGGGACCCCTGAGTAGGGGCGGCGGATTGCGGGGGGCAGTGTACCCAAAATGCCCCCCAGTCGAAAATCCTGGGGGGCATAAGGATCATTTCCCCCCCCCCCCCCAGATTTAGCCTGCTCAATCTGGGAGGCAAAATTACCCTTCCCCCCAGGATTTTCAACTGGGGGGGGGGGATTTAGGTACCCTGCCCCCCGCAATCCGCCGCACCTGACACTGAGCATATCGGCAGGGCGACAAGGCAGCCAGTGCAGTCCCTGGCCAGGTCGGAAGGACCTCTGATCAGGCCGAATGGCCCCTTGACACACAAGAGAGGCTTCTTGGAAGGTCCAGGTAAGAGTTACAGGTCTTGAGCTGAAGAAAAAAAATCCAAGTTGGTATAGCTGATTCCAAATTGGTGTCGCTGGTTCCAAAGGTGATATGGCAGTTTGCTAACTCCAGCTCCTAAAAGTTGGTATGGCCCATGCCATACCTGTCATACTGCATTTTCCATCCTTGTAACGTGCCTTCTCATCCGTTTTTTTTTTGGGGGGGGGGGGCATTTCAACGCTTGGGAAGGGGCCCTTTCAACGCTTGGGAAGGGCCCTTTCGAGGCGTCCCCCCCCCCCCTCCTGGACGAAATCCTGGCTACGTGCCTGTCTCCGTACTTATCCATGCAACAACCATCGTAAACTGCTTAACTATTCATTTCAACCCATGTTGCACACTGATGACCTCTGTTGTTAGAGCTTCTAAAATGTCAGCGTTGCATGTGCGATTAAGTTAAGGCATTGAGGGAGGAGCATGCATCAGACATTTGTAAAGCTGTTAAAATATTAAAAGCGGACGGCATAACGATCGATATAATCAACATTCACTTGGCACACGTCGACATTGCGATGCAGGTAAACTCTTCACATGGCGCAAATGTATTTATAAATTTGGAACACATAAGCATTCCGTGGAGAAAATAATCATGCCTTTGCACTGGCGGATCCAGGGGGGCCAATCCGGCCATACCCCCCCCCCCCCCAAAAAAAAGCCTGGAAGGGGGGGCCAACATGTCTTTTGCCCCCCCCCCCAAAAAAAAAATATATATATATATATATATATATATATATATATATATATATATATATATATATATATATATATATATATATATATATATATATATATATATATATATATATATATATATATATATATATATATATATATATATATATATATATATATATATATATATATATATATATATATATATATATATATATATATATATATATATATATATATATATATATATATATATATATATATATATATATATATATATATATATATATGTATATATATATATATAAATAACTGTAATATGAGCCTCAACGCATATAAAACAAACAATAAAATTCCGTGTTCTGTGAAATTTTAAGAAAAAAAATGAACACGTTCATAAATAATGATTTCGTCGTCGACGAAGGAATAACTAGACCCACGACCAAGGGCGGATCCAGGGGGCGAACGGGCCCATGCCCCCCACCCCCCCCCCCCCCCCCCCCCCCCTCCCAAGCCTGTTTAAGGGGGGGGGGGGCAAACTATGTTTTGCCCCCCCCCCCCCCCCCAAGACGTGAAATTTAATGCATGCTATATTTGCGTTTTTAGAACGGTACTGGGCATCCCAAAATTGCAGCAGTCAAAATCAAGCTAGCCTCAGTCAAAAACTGAAAAATTTCGCGGCATGACACAAGTTTCGCAATTGCATATACAAATTTTGAAAATTAATTCCATTAAGTGTCCTGCAGAGGCTCTCCTTGGCGGTAATTGCTGGCCCCAGGGCCAACTCTCTTCATAAAATATTATCTTTAAAGCGGGCTACATGTTTAGCTTGTCTGCCGAGTTCCGAAAAAGGCGACGCGAGCGCAAAGACGCGGACTTCGGCAACCGGAAGCTGTTCCAGCGGTGCCCAACTTGTTGGCCCGAAGAGCTAATAGTGGGGACCAGGCCAGGACTATCTCCCCAAGCCATCTCCCCCAGGCTCCTCCAGATCCACAGGGACCATTTATGCGCGGAAATGTCGGTCTGCCTCTTGCTACTTTGAAACCATTTGCACCGTTACCAGTTGTTTGTTGCAGTTCGGTACATAGGTATGTATACAGACTACAGTTATTATTATCATATGTACTATTGAGCGCAGACTGCCACCGGCCATCGTGATTTACTATCCGAGGCTAATGTATATGAAAAACTACCTTCATTTCAACATTTTGCATCATACCGAGATGTGCAACCAGGAAAAGGGGTTACCTGAGGCTTGGCTCCACTCACGGTCTGGTTCCAATATTAAAAATGCGTTTTCCACGACCTAAAATTAAAATGTTCACGCCGCTTCGCGGCGTCACATCAGTGGCCATCGTCATAACGAAGCCATCGTCATCGTCTTCGTTTCGTCGTAACGCTGAATTGAATGAATAACATTTTTAGCTTATTATCCTCTACAAGGCTAAGAAGCTAAAAATGCCTATGTTTCTGGGTTTTATCAGGCAAACCCGAGCAAAAAAAAATTCGCGCCGCTTCGCAGCGCTAAATAACAAGTACCTACTATAACATGCAAATCCACATTAGAAATGTTGCAAAGGCTTAAATACACGCATAACAAATTGGGGTACATTTTTTTGTCGTCATTTCAGCCGCCCCCCCCCCCCCCCCACTCAAAAATTATCGGCGACGCCCCTGGGTGCAGCTGACAATTGACATAGTTTTTCTCAGTGTAAGGCAATGTCGGAACAATACAAACTGCAAGCTGACATCTTTCCTTTTTCGATATCCCAAAAGGTCGAAAACCTAAAAAAAATGGGGGAAAAAATCGAAATCGTGTGGTTGCAAAATAAAGTGGCCCAAATCCGGGAAGAAATTCGAAATTGGGGGTAGGTAAGGTCCGCTAAAAAAACGGTTTGGCCCCCCAAAACGGCCGGCTGGATCCGCCCTTGTGCCTTTGTTTAGTGTAGTAACCCACACATATATAATCGACTCATTGACACACGTGTGGGCGTCCATTGCCATTGCTGATTCCAGCCTCGCCCACACACCACTCTCTCGACCGAACGGCTCGATGCAAGACCGATTCACCGTGGGAGTCGATAGCGACCAAAGGGCACGCTGGGCAGAAATGATGCCAACTACTGGTGCAGTGACCTGAGGCCAATTTCACAAAGAAGTTAGTAATTACACATGTTTGCGACTACAAACGCAAGGAAATATTGCAAACCTCACAAAAAGCTATTTCACAAACATTCACCACCTCTGAATTACCACTTGTAAATACAATTGTAAACACAAATCTTAGTACAGCAGAAAATTTGAAATCAAGGGCGTTTGTATTAAAGTTGGTGCAAATGACAAATAATTTGGTTGTTAACTAATTGATTTAACAATTATTTACATTGTGGTTTATTTTTGTAGTCAAAATAAAATGAGTTGTAGGAAGAATTATATTTTAATTAACATGTCATCGGAATGCAAACTCCCGTAAAAATACATCTTGGTAAGCAATTTGAGTAGACATAATTTGACCATTTACCGGGTGGCGAAGCATAATGATAAAAACAGAACTACTCTCAAAAGAAAGATCGTTGAATTTCTCGACCATTTTTTCACCTAACCTAGCCGATTTCCTACGTCGTAAAGAGTGAAGGTTCACTGCACAGTGCACAAGACATCGTTGACCGCAGCAATTCAATCGCCATGCGGTTTCTCCGCGCGAAGACGCCCCTCACATCATAGCGCAATCGGTAAGGTGCACTGTGACTTGACTTCAAAGCTGGAGATCCCTGTTCGAATCTCTCCGGAAATAACGTTTTTTGGCAGCTATACCTATGCATAACTAAACAATTACCCGAACAACCTCGGCAACGTAGCAACCTCACCAAGAAAATAACCTGAATAGTCAAACAACGTCAACTATCAATGCAGTTTCTGAAATTCAGAACCCCTGACCCACTGGAATTACAAGTTTGTAATTGCAAACATTTCCTCACTTCCGTCAACCTTTGAGAAATGGAACATGTGCAATTGCAAACATTTCTACAAACAATATCTTTGTAAACTAGTTTCTAAATAGTAAATTGAGATTTACTGCCCTGATGTGTGAAATCCAAACTACCAACATGTGTACAAATTATTCGTAATAACGAAGAAATTCTTTGCAATTACAAACTTTTTTGCTTTGTGAAATTGGCCTCTGGTTGAAAATAATCGTACCTCGGGTCCCGGAATGATCGTACCCCGGGTCCCCGGAATGATCATACCCGGATCCCCTGAATGATCGTACCCCGGGTCCCCGGAATGATCGTACCCCGATCCCCGGAATGATCGTACCCCGGGCCTCCTGATTGATCGTACCCCGGGTCCCCGGAATGACCGTACCCCGGGCCTCCTGATTGATCGTACCCCGGATCCCCGGAATGATCGTATTCCGGATCTCCGGAATTATCGCACCCCGGATCCCCTGAATGATCGTACCCCGGATCCCCGGAATGATCATACCCCGGATCCTCGGAATGACCATACCCCGGATCTCCGGAATGATCGTACCCCGGATCCCCGGAATGATCATACCCCGGGAATAGCAGCACCGGAAAGGAACGGCTTCGTTTCGGCCAGGAGAGTTGTTACAATGTGGGAGTATAAGGAGGCTCTGCTGGCCAGCTGTGCCGCCAGGCTTTCGAGACTAGTTCAACATGCATCACGGGACAGCCATCCATGTAAATGCGTCGATAATGCACGAGTACCAGTTACGTACTTGGCTACAAGTGAGTATATTTTCCAGTGGGTGATGCACATTACTGCTCATTGATAATGTACGTAAGGTCCCATTCAATAAATGGGGGTTAAGGTCCCATTCAATAAATGGGGGTTAAGGTCACATTCAATAAATGGGAGTTTGACTATCTTACGTTGGAAAACAATGTCAGTCAAATGCATGGAAACCAAGTATTTTTTCTTCAATTACGACCTAAGCTTTCCCGCTAAGACTATGTCGATCTGCTTCAGCGATCAATAGCGACGATACATAGCGTGTTCCGAAGCTAGCCATCTGTTCTGCTGCAAGCGGAGGCTGATCGCGATCACGCCTCCGCCAATCACATCACTGCGAGAGGTGCTCACGACAGCAGCGCGGGACGAATGGACTAACGAGGGCCACCCTAGACCGATCACGGCAGCGCGAGGTGCTCACGATGCGGGACGAATGGACTAACGAGGGCCACCCTAGACCGATCACGACAGCGCGAGGTGCTCACGATGCGGGACGAATGGACTAACGAGGGCCACCCTCAGAGGTGAAAAACTGCTTACATGGCCATTGGAGTGGGAGACAGAAAGACGTCGGCAACAAAATGGCCAGGAGACATAATATTGTTAATTACAAGTATTGTTTTAAGTCATTTTCTGTTTTTCTTTTGACCGCCGTACAACTACCACAGAACATTCTTCATAAGTTATAGCATAGCTTTCACTGCATTTAATTTAGTACTTGTTTCCTCATCGGTTGCGAGACAGGCAATAGTGGGCGAAAGGTAATACCTGGCGAGACAGGCACGATCTTCATAAGGGTTTTCTTTACTGCTGCACCATGGGAATTTTGACCCTTAACGCCTGTCTCGCATGCCAGTATTATTTTTCAGCCTCCCTCATATTGCACATATCTGGCGCATCTGTGATGAAACGGGTTTGTGCTTCACAGCCAATTCACAGCGTTCAAATATGTATTAGGCACATACCTACGTACCTATTTTTTGGTGATGAATATATTGTGTTCGTAAGTCAAGTCAACATGGGGAAACCACCGTCGCGTATGAAAGTACGTTGCGGTCATACAAGCTGCAATTTTCATGGTGAGAGAAGGAACTTGAAAAGCCAAATGAACACCAACCACAAGGGATTGACAATTTGAATTCTTCTGAGGAAAAAACTCTGATTTGGGCAAGGGTGGAAAGTGTCAGTCTTGGCTTCAAGGTAAGAACATATGCGGGCATTTTCGTGACTAGTGTGAGTGGAAATGGGAACTGCATTGCACTTTTGCCAGACAATCTTAAAGTTTGAGTTTCTTTCTAAATTATTTATAAGAATCGACTGCTGTAACACTGGACACGTTCATAGAGGAAAAGGAGGACAAGAAACGTGTTTAGACTGAAGTTCTTCTCCAACAGAGTGGCCAATCAGTGGAACAATCTACCACGAGAAGTAGTTGAAGCCACAACGACCAATATGTTTAAGAACCAACTCGACCAACACTGGGCCGCAATTTCCTCAGCCTGACTTGACCAGTCCGCACCTGATGTGAGCCCTGGCTAGACCCCGTCTAACGTCAGCTCACTATCCTAAACCTAAACCTAAACCTAAACGTCCTAACCTCACACTTTGCATGCTATCAGAATGTAAACAATATAGACACACTAAAGCACTGTGCGTCAGAATTGTCTGCACTATGATAGCATGAATAGTCCGAGGTTAGCCGTTAGGACGTGTCCAAAGATTGGACTTTTTTACCCAACATCAAATAGAAAATGGTACAATATTGATTTGTTTTGAATATCAAAAGCAGTACTTTTCGTTGAAATCATGTACCTACTTTTAGTCAATATTTATGTCAGAATCAATATCACAATTCATAATTTGGGAGTGGAAAATTCACACCTAAAATGGGGAGTGAGAGTGGAAAATAATTCAAATTTGGGCGTCATTTCCAACCCCAATCGACAAATTTTGGGACACTGTGACCTTACATTACAAGGGACAAGGAGACAAAATCACGTTTTTGCAATTTAGTGGGAGACAGTCGTGACGTTTTTTTCACCTCCGGCCACCCTAGACCGATCACGACAGCGCTAGCTTGCGGCTGCATAATACGGCATAGGCTATAGCAGAGCGAGGCATAGACTAGCAGAACATCGGCCAGAAGAATCTGAGCCACAGAGGCATGATACACGGAGAGAACCCACACATTCCTGTCGCATTGCCGAACGCAGTACAATGCTGTTAGAAGCAATCGACTCGCATTGCCGAACGCAGTGCAGTGCTGTTAGCAGCAATCGACTCGCATTTCTGAACGCCGTGCAGTGGTGTTATAAGCAATCGACTCGCATTGCCGAACGCAGTGCAGTGCTGTTAGAAGCAATCGACTCGCATTGCCGAACGCAGTGCAGTGGTGTTAGAAGCAATCGACTCGCATTGCCGAACGCAGTGCAGTGGTGTTAGAAGCAATCGACTCGCATTGCCGAACGCAGTGCAGTGATGTTAGAAGCAATCGACTCGCATTGCCGAACGCAGTGCAGTGGTGTTAGAAGCAATCGACTCGCATATGTTTCGTCCAAATTATATGCGGAAATAACAATATATGCGGAATCATTTAAGGCGATATGCTACTAAGGAGAGAAAAGAGAAATGTATGTGTTCTACGTGTAACAGTTAAATGCATTAAATATGTTATAGCCGATTGTCTTGCAACTTGCAAGAAATGAACACATTGCTTAAAGGGGATGTTTCACCTTTTTGAAAGTTGTCAAATATACGCTGGTTGTAGTCGAAAATATGAAGTAAGTGCTGCTGAAAACGATGATGATATTTTTTTCTCTCGAAAAGTCACTTAACTTTATACAAATTATGGTTTTCTATTTGGGATGATGACGTCATATTGAGCTTTAGACTGCCGCTGATTGGCTGACAAAGTGGGATTTGCTGACAAAGTGGCTGTCAGCCAATCAGCGGCGGCACTAGCCTAGACCCCATTTTGCAAATGGGCAATTAAATTGCTTAAAAACGGTTAAGTTTTTGGGAAAATGACTTAGTATTTTCGACATTTCAATAACGGCCAAAGACAATGGCTATCTCAGTTCAAAACCAATACAAAGGTGAAACATTCCCTTTAACACCTAGTAGGTCCATTCACTTTATTGCCGATTGTCTTGCAACTTGCAAGAAATGAGCACATTTCTTAACACCTAGCAGGCCCATTCACTCTCGCCGGGGTAGACCAAAACCCGCAATAACAATGTGTATATTTGAACCTTGCAATTGTTTGTCATGCAAGTAATTTACGTATATTTGATCATGCCATGATACATATAGACGGCTTACTGTTATCATTCTGTTTTTCTCAAAATCGCTAAACATCTTTTTACTTAATAATACTTGAACGGATTGGTTGAAAATATCACTTCACCTAAGCACGAGATGCGCTTAACTGAAATCTCGTCACAAATGAATCAACTTTTAAAAACCCATTTCAATCCACTTAGAGTTGACAGCGTGTGAGAGTCATGTGACGCCATTTTGGGCCGATCTGGCGCGCGCTGCGTGGCATTTTCAGCGCGGTGTGCGGCATTTGCGTCGTTTTATGGGGTAACTGCGTGCTTCCACTACCGATTGGCTTCCCCGCCGCCGCGGCCAGGGGCGATGCGGCCGGACCGGGCGATGGCGAGGGCGAGGCGGCCGGACCAGGCGAGGGCGAGGCGGCGGCCGGGGGCGAGGCGGTCGGACCATCACGTGGTAAAATCAATGTCTGAGTCCTGAGTGCACCTCCTAATGCAACAAGGTGACTGGGAGGGGAAGCTTGGGGGGAGGAGAAGGGGGAGGGTAGCTGAGATAGGTAGCTGAGGTGATTGAGTGTGGTGACCTGGAGAGGTGACAGGGATGGGTGACTAGGACAGATGACTGAGTGTGGTGACATGGAGAGGGGACAGGGCTGGGTGACTAGGACAGGTGACTGAGTGTGGTGACATGGAGAAGGGATAGGGATGGGTGACTAGGACAGGTGACTGAGTGTGGTGACTTGGAGAGGGGACAGGGCTGGGTGACTAGGACAGGTGACTGAGTGTGGTGACTTGGAGAGGGGACAGGGATGAGTGACTATAACAGGTGACTGAGTGTGGTAACTTGGAGAGGGGACAGGGATGGGTGACTAGGACAGGTGAATGAGTGTGGTGACATGGAGAGGGGATAGGGATGGGTGACTAGGACAGGTGACTGAGTGTGGTGACATGGAGAGGGGATAGGGATGGGTGACTAGGACAGGTGACTGAGTGTGGTGACTTGGAGAGGGGACAGGGATGAGTGACTATGACAGGTGACTGAGTGTGGTGACATGGAGAGGGGATAGGGATGGGGATAGGACAGGTGACTGAGTGTGGTGACCTGGAGAGGTGACAGGGATGGGTGACTAGGATAGGTGACTGAGTGTGGTAACTTGGAGAGGGGACAGAGAATGATGACTGAGTTCAAGTGACTGTAAGGTGATTAAGAAAGGCCACTGAGAGTGACAGGAAGGCTGGAAAAGTGACTTCGGTGACTGACAGAGGTGTCTAGGAGCAGGCACGTAGCCAGGATTTCGTCCAGGGGTGGGGGGCGGCGACTCGTAAGGGCGCCGCCTTCCCGAGCATTGAAAGGGCCAAACAAAACGGATGAAAAGGCAGTTACAAGGATAGAAAATGCAGTATGACAGGTATGCCATAGGCAATACCAACTTTTAGAAGCTGGAGTTAGCAAACTGCCATATCAACTTTGGAACCAACATCACACACACACACACACACACACACACACACACACACACACACACACACACACACACACACACACACACACACACACACACACACACACGCACGCACGCACGCACGCACGCACGCACGCACGCACGCACGCACGCACGCACGCACGCCCGCCCGCACGCACGCACGCACGCACGCACGCACGCACGCACGCACGCACGCACGCACGCACGCACGCACACACACACACACACACACACACACACACACACACACACACACACACACACACACACACACACACACACACACACACACACACACACACACACACACACACACACACACACACACACACACACACACACACACACACATACATACATACATACATGCATACATACATACATACATACATACATACATACATACATACATACATACATACATACATACATACATACATATATATATATATATATATATATATATATATATATATATATATATATATATATATATATATATATATATATATATATATATATATATATATATATATATATATATATATATATATATATATATATATGTATATATATATATATATATATATATATATATATATATATATATATGTGGTGTACTAATGTGATGTACTGTACCGTGATCCGATCGGCGGCGCTGGGCGGCGGCCGGCGGTGGACCGACCGTGGCCTCCGGGCGTATGACGTCAGCACCGTGACCTGGCGGCCGGGCGCGGCGCCGGGCGGGGAGTCGAGCCGCGGCGGGCAGCCGAGCAGGGGATCGGACGGTCACGCTTGAATCTGATCAGCTGTATTGTTCATTTTGTTATTGTTCTGTTCCAAATTGTTAAATGCATATCAAGACGCACTTACCTCTTTGAAGTGGACAAGACGCCGAGACTGAGAACTCCAGTAGTGCTGTGAGACGGCGACACTACATTTTCTGGCGACGAGGATGGCAGCATTTTCGGCGACTCCTCCGAGTGAGGCAGAATCCAGGTCAGAAGCCGAAGCGGTTGTGGCAGGATTGGTATGCCGACTTCGTGCTGTATGGAGAGGCTTCTGAATGGGATGTCTGGCCTGATACTAGGAGGAGGGCTCTGCTGTTGCATTGTGTGGGCGCCGAGGCGCGACGTCTGTTCCGTGCACTGGACACGGAGACAGTGGCCAAGTCTGAGGTTCAGGGAGGGGAGGATGAGTCTGCATCTCGATCACAGTCTGTGTATGACTTGACGGTACACACGCTGTGCAAACTGTTTGTTCAGGATTCGGATGTGCGGACTGAGCGTGTCCGGTTCCGACGATGCACTCAAGCGCCTGGTCAGTCATCATTGATATATCTGGCGAACCTGAAGGAGGCTGCTGTTAAGTGCGCATTTGGCCCACTGCGAGACGATATGATTCGTGACCAGTTCGTGAAAGATGTGTTTCAGAGCAGCTGAGATAAGCTGATCATGAAGGACGGCCTGACGCTGAAGAAGTTGGAGGCCATCGCTGAGGCTGCAGACCGTGGATCACAGCGGAGGGGCGTCCTGACGGAGACCTGCTCGACGGCTGTCGCGGACCAACTCCAGTTGTTGAAGTGGCCTACACCAAGAAGACTCCAGCTAAGGTGGAACGAGGCGCGCGCGGCGTGTCCAGTAACCGAGCTGGGAAGTGTCATGCTGTGGTCGTGAGGGTCACTGGGCTCGTGATGCTCAATGTCCTGCTCGAGATAAGCGTTGTAACCTGTGTCAAGGTGTGGGACATTTTCGCAAGTGCTGTACGGCTGGGGAGCCAAAGACTGTTAAGAAGAACATGAATGTTGTGCAGGTCTTGTCTCTTCAGCAGCAGGCTCCAGCTGACTGTCCCTGGTACGAGGTGCAGATCGGCGGCCAGCCGGTGACCATGATGGTCGACACGGGAGCAGCCGTCAGCGTGATACCTGCGGACCTGTACCGGAGCAAGCTGTCGCACTTCAAGCTCAGCCAAGCGAAGGTGAGGCTCAGTGCCTACGGAGGGAAGGCTGTCAATGTTCGAGGTGTGATCACTGTTCCGGTGACGTCATTGTCTGGTCAGACTGCCCAAGCTGATGTGTATGTTGCCGAAGCGAGTATGGCTCTGTTGGGCAGAGATCTGCAGAGGATGTTGCACATTGCTGTGAAGAATGGTACCACTGTCTGTTTGGTTGACCATGTCAAGCCTCTGCCTGCCATCAGCGGTTTTGTGCACAAGGTGCAGCTGAAGCCGGACGTGACGCCATTGAGGAGCAAGCTCAGGTCGTTGCCGTACTCGGTGCGGGAGGAGGTGACGCAGCACCTGCTGGAGCTCGAGGCGCAGGGAGTCATCGAGCGGGTGGAGACTCATGCTTCGCCCTGGCTGTCACCCGTCGTGGCTGTCCGCAAGAAGACAGGCAAGTTACGGTCTGTTTGGATCTGACAGAGTGTAACCGGGCTGTTGTGTCTAACGGTTATCCGATCCCTGATATGCAGGAGATGATCGACCGTCTTCAGGGAGCAGCTGTGATGTCGACGCTTGACCTGCGCTCTGCGTACCATCAGCTGACGCTGCACGAAGACTCCAGAGACCTGACGGCGTTTCTTCACGAAGGTCAGATGTGGAGTACATTCGCTGTCCGTTTGGCCTCAATCGCTTCCTCAGTGTTTTCAAAAGATGATTGAGAGCATTCTTGCTGGCCTGAGGGTGTGCAAGTGTACCTTGATGATGTGATTATCTGGGGTAGCACTGAGGCAGAGCATGACGACAGGCTGCAGCAGGTGGTCCGACGGATGCACGAGAGGAATGTGACTCTGAACTGGGACAAGTGTAAGATCCGAGTGTCTCCTGTCCAGTTCTTGGGTTTCACTATCTCGGCGAGAGGTGTGTCTGTCTCACAGGACCGGTGCAGGCCTGAAGGACATGCAGCAGCCCTCGACGAAGAAGCTACAGGCGGTGTTGGGAAACACTCGGCTTCTACTCGAAGTTCGTGAAGGACTTCAGCAGCCGTGTGGAGCCTCTGCGCCGTCAGCTGCGGAAGGACGCGCCGGCGTTCAAGTGGACGAAGGAGATGGCGGCCGCTCTGGATGACGTCAGAGATGCTAT
Organism: Chirona hameri; assembly: GCA_036785665.1. Taxonomy (NCBI): domain Eukaryota; kingdom Metazoa; phylum Arthropoda; class Thecostraca; order Balanomorpha; family Balanidae; genus Chirona; species Chirona hameri. Next base: position 3,071 of record JAXIVJ010008732.1, on the reverse strand, counting down.
TCTGAACTCCGGCCTGCTCGCCATCTTCGACCCAGCGCTGGAGACGTGCGTCACCACCGACGCCAGCGACGTCGGCATCGGTGCGGTTTTGACGCAACTGCATCCTGAAGGTGATCCAGTTTTTGATGCGCCTGTCTGACCAGATCCCGCAGAGGTGGCCTCGCCGACTCGCTGACGTACCGGAGGACCTGAAGCCGTTTCTACCGGTTCCGGGAGGAGCTGATTCTGCTGGATGGACTGGTTCTGAGAGGTGGGAGGATCGTAGTACCTGCCAGGCTGCAAGCAAGGATCTGGAGCGGTGGAGCGTGTGAATCGCTGCATCAAGTCGGCGCTGCAGATGGCTGATGCTGCGGGGGAGGACCGGACAACGTTCATCCGTAACTACCTCATGAACTACAGGGCTACGCCGCACGCTACTACCGGTAAAAGCCCTTCTGAATTGTTGCATGGACGTGTGCTTCGTACCAAGTTGGACGCAGCTTCTGCACATGTGGGACGTACTGATGACGCGACTGTGAGGGGCCGTGTTGGACGTCAGCAGCAGAAGCAGAAGGCGTGTGGGACAAACGTAACGGTGTTCGTGTACCGCAGTTTGGCCCTGGTGATTGGGTACGCTGTAAACTGATGCCCCGTCCCCGCAAGGGACGGCCGCGTTTTTCACAGCCTCGTCGCATCGTGAAAGCAGACCGGCGCGGCGACGTACCGACTGGACGACGGGACGCGGGTGCACGCCGAACGACTCGCCAGCGCTCCAGACGTTCCTGATGCTGGAGCGGCTGAGGCGGTCGGTCCGACTGCTCGCTACTCTGGGGCTGACGCAGACGACTCCAGCTCGAGCGACAGGGACTCTGTCGCGGAGAGCGTCGCGACCGACGCGGGCGGTGGAGACTGCGGCGGATCCGACGATCCTGGTGGCTCGGGTGCCAGCGACACGGAGGACGTGGAGGCACGTCGAGAAGCAGTTGCCTCCGATGGTGGCGAGACTGGAGCGGCTGCACCTGTGCGTTCTGGTGGTGCGTCCGGCGCGCGGACTGATGCGAAGACTACGGTGGCGACACGGTCTGGGCGGATTGTGCAGTCTCCTGACCGTTGGGTTTTCCTAAAAGGAGGGGATAAATGTGGTGTACTAATGTGATGTACTGTACCGTGATCCGATCGGCGGCGCTGGGCGGCGGCCGGCGGTGGACCCGACCGTGGCCTCCGGGCGTATGACGTCAGCACCGTGACCTGGCGGCCGGGCGCGGCGCCGGGGCGGGGAGTCGAGCCGCGGCGGGCAGCCGAGCAGGGGATCGGACGGTCACGCTTGAATCTGATCAGCTGTATTGTTCATTTTGTTATTGTTCTGTTCCAAATTGTTAAATGCATATGAAGACGCACTTACCTCTTTGAAGTGGACGAGACGCCGAGACTGAGAATTCCAGTAGTGCTGTGAGACGGCGACACTACAATATATATATATATATATATATAATATATATATATATATATATATATATATATATATATATATATATATATATATATATATATATATATATATATATATATATATATATATATATATATATATATATATATATTATATATATATATATATATAATATATATATATATATATATATATATATATATATATATATATATATATATATATATATATATATATATATATATATATATATATATATATTATATATATATATATATATATATATATTATATATATATATATATATATATATATATATATATATATATATATATCTATATATATCTAATATTATATATCTATATATCTATATATCTATATATCTATATATCTATATATCTATATATCTATATATCTATATATCTATATATCTATATATCTATATATCTATATATCTATATATCTATATATCTATATATCTATATATCTATATATCTATATATCTATATATCTATATATCTATAATCTATATATCTATATATCTATATATCTATATATCTATATATCTATATATCTATATCTCTATATATCTATATATCTATATATCTATATATCTATATATCTATATATCTATATATCTATATATCTATATCTATATCTCTATATATCTATATATCTATATATCTCTATATCTATATCTATATATCTATATCTCTATATATCTATATATCTATATCTCTATATCTCTATAAATCTCTATATCTCTATATCTCTATATCTCTATATCTCTATATCTCTATATCTCTATATCTCTATATCTCTATATCTCTATATCTCTATATCTCTTATATCTCTATATCTCTATATCTCTATATCTCTATATCTCTATATCTCTATATCTTCTATATCTCTATATCTCTATATCTCTATATCTCTATATCTCTATATCTCTATATCTCTATATCTACTATATCTCTATATCTCTATATCTCTATATCTCTATATCTCTATATCTCTATATCTCTATATCTCTATCTATCTCTATATCTCTATATCTCTATATCTCTATATCTCTATATCTCTATATCTCTATATCTCTATATCTCTATATCTCTATATCTCTATATCTCTATATCTCTATATCTCTATATCTCTATATCTCTATATCTCTATATCTCTATATCTCTATATCTCTATATCTCTATATCTCTATATCTCTATATCTCTATATCTCTATATCTCTATATCTCTATATCTCTATATCTCTATATCTCTATATCTCTATATCTCTATATCTCTATATCTCTATATCTCTATATCTCTATATCTCTATATCTCTTATTCTCTATATCTCTATATCTCTATATCTCTATATCTCTATTCTCTATGTCTCTATGTCTCTATATTCTCTATGATCTCTATATCTCTATGTCTCTATGTCTCTATTCTCTATGTCTCTATGTCTCTATGTCTCTATAGTCTCTATGTCTCTATGTCTCTATGTCTCTATGTCTATATGGTATCTATGACTCTATCTATATGTCTATATATCTATATATCTATATATCTATATATCTATATATCTATATATCTATATATATATTTATATCTATATATCTATATATATATATATATATAATAT
>JAXIVJ010008731.1:35000-54142 GCA_036785665.1 Chirona hameri | reverse complement strand
CCCTATTTAGGAATGGGTGCTGGGGATCAGATGTCGGGTGACTGATGAGAACGCCTTCAACCTCATGGGTCGGGGGACAGGATGGATGGATAACTTAATTCGCGTATCCAGACGATACCTACCGTGGCGGCTGAATTAACATTGACGATGCCATCGTCTCCTTTCCGACATACTCGAGTCGCGGACTCGCGGTGTTTAACGTAAAGAATTGGCATCTATATTGTCATTGGTTGTCTAGCCTTTTACGTAATGGCCGACTCGGATTTTACTGATGTTTTTTTTACTTTACTTGACGAGCTTTCCGTGACTTGCTTGCCAGACTCGGATTTCATGTTTTCTTTTCTACATTGCTGGATTTGTTTTACGTCAACGCTTCATGTAATTCTCTGCAGTTTCTTTACTTTTCTTGCTGGGTTTTCGTGATTTGCTTGACATATTCTGATTGCCCCCCTCCCCCTTTCTAATGTGTTCCGAGGGAGCGTTCATACTTATGTTTCCGGCGTATTCTGTTCTGTTGCTCACGGTGTTGGCTATACATTTTGGCTTGGTCTGCGGTTGGTTGCCTGCCGGGTTTATCGGCCTTGCGGCTTTTCTGTAGCGACATTTCATTTCTGTTGGGAGCGCCGAATAGCCACGGAATTAAGGCACAGCAAGCACACATTATGATTATTGTAAGGTTTCCTTCGGATGTTTGCTGATGGCTTGTTGAGGGGTCATCGTTTCCTTTTGTGGTATTCACCCATGGCCAGGTTATTTGCTGAATTGCTTGTCATCTCGTGACATTTCCACACACATTTTAGGGTGTACGTTTCCAGAGTATAAATATATATATATATATATATATATATATATATATATATATATATATATATGTATGTATGTATGTATGTATGTATGTATGTATATGTATATGTATATGTAGATGTAGATGTAGATGCAGATGCAGACACAGACGCAGACGCAGACGCAGACACAGACGCAGACACAGACGCAGACGCAGACGCAGACGCAGACGCAGACGCAGACGCAGACGCAGACGCAGACGCAGACGCAGACGCAGACGCAGACGCAGGCACAGGCGCAGGCATAGGCATAGGCATAGGCATAGGCATAGGCATAGGCATAGGCATAGGCATAGGCATAGGCATAGACATAGGCATAGGCATAGGCATAGGCATAGGCATAGGCATAGGCATAGGCATAGGCATATGTATATGCATATATAATTTCAACGAGTGGCGTGACCGCCATGGGGATACTGTATTTTGTTCGGTTCTTGGTTAATGACACCTCATAAGGGAGACAAGGGAGGTGACGAACTTGGGGGTGAATAGGAGACGACTGCGTCGGGGTTGGGCCTGTTCCTGCGCGAGCTGGGTAGGCTCGGCGATCGGCCAGAGAGAGTGCTACCGCAGCAGCAGCACCAGCCGCAGTGTTGGGGAAGTAGGATGACGACGTCATCGACGACGATCCCCGGCGGCGGGTCGTCCGCGCCGCCGTGGTCACCCTGACGGGATATGCGCGTATTTATGCTCTTCGTCACGATGACCAGGCAGAGACAGGTGGGCCTAGTGGCTGACCTCGGATTGTCCGCACCTTGTCGCTGATCTTGTGCAGAGCGTTGGCGGCCGGCGCGCCAACGCACTTGGTCGCTTGGTCTCTCTTTCTACCCAGGGGAAGGAGAGCTCGGTAGCGAGCTTCCGACTGCGCTACTGATGGAGCGACTGTACCAGCCAGTACACAGGGCATCTGGCGGCCAGGCGCCGCCATCGGCAGCCCATGTAAGGGTGGGCGACACGATGGTGGATGACATGCTGCGATGACTGAAGTAATTCATTCAGAAACTTAGGTGGAGGAATAGCGCGTCGGATGTCGATACCGGTGCCTATGGTTGTCTACTGACAGCAGACGGATGTATAGTAAGAATATTCGGGGTAATCATGTGACCACGTAACCAAGACAGCCGGGGACCTTGACTGAGGCATGACGACTTGTGTGCCCGGTTTTCATGTCGAAATAACTACCAGCATGGCCAAGTGTGGATGACGATGCTCATTAAATTTTGCCCAGACATTTTGGTATTTAAATAGGTATATAGGGAGTTTGTAAGAGGCTGATTCCGATACTGCGGGTGTCAATTTCAAGAGGCGACGGGTGGGAGCAGAACAAGGAGGGCGAGTGGAGGAAATACATATATGGCAGGAGGTAGGAAAGCCTGAGAAGTCCTTCCCCGCAGTCGATATATAGGCAAGGTCATCAGCGTAGCCCGGATGGCCTTGCCTATAGGTGCCGGCAGATGTTAGTTTTTATTTATTTATTTTTGATTGGTGACCGGACCGAGGTTACAGGTCTGACGGAGCTCCACGGTGATGGACCGGGACCGAGGTTACAGGTCCGGTGGAGCTCCACGGTGATGGACCGGACCGAGGTTATAAGTCCGGCGGAGCCCAGGTTACGGACCGGACCGAGGGTACAGGTCCGGCGGGGCTCCAGGGTACGATGGCCGGACCGAGGGTACAGGTCCGGCGGAGCTCCATGGTTGGTCCGGCGGAGCTCCACGGTTGTCGGCATTAGGGTTAGGTGCCTCTCGCGGACAGAGAGGGTAAGACGGGCAGTAAAGCGTTTCGGCATGATCCCTGTAAGTCCTATGGATGTTGCTCAGACTCACTGGAAATGTAGAAAAACGAGTTTAATTAATTTTATATTTTCTGGGCGACCCACGTAGAAATGCTGTCATATAGCGGAGCAAGTTACGGATTTCGGGGAAGATGAAGGACATTTATCCTACCTGGAGGTCACTCATCCACACGGCATCCGGCACTACTGGGAGGGAATTTTTGGGGCTGAACAAATCATTATGGGGCGAATGAAAGTGGAATGTCTGCAGCTGAGAGAGTGGCAGTGAGGATGACGAATTCATAATCTTAGGTTAAGTTCCAGTAGGAGTGGTTCAGGCTCAAGCCAGGACCGCCAAGCGGATTGATACTTGAATGCAATTTAAATCACAGCAGCGCTATTCATGACGAGTGGGTGTGTTTGATGAGGAGGTAAGCAGGAGTACAGGGGAAGTGGGTAACTGGACGAATGACCTATCTCTCCAACGTTGGCAATGGTCACTGGGTATCACCAACAACCCCAGTCTGGCACCTTTCCCCGTTGTACCGTCTCACCTGCATGGATGAAACATTGTTTTCCCTCCTTTGAGCAGTGAAGTGGCATGTAGTTGAACGGCCCGTTCAACTACATGCCACTTTGGTATGACGGAACTGGCCTATACAATGATCCAGGATGTTCAGCCTCAATAGTTAAGCATCGTCTACCATCAGATGCGTTTGTATGCAAGGGGACGACGTCAAAAGCTCACTTTCACCACCTGCCTCTGAGAAAGAAAGCTATCACTCTCGGACCTCAACATGATCTGGCCCAACACAGCACAATTAAGAACAGAGCACTCACACCCCTCTCTTCTTGACGCCATGCGTCTCCCCCACGCTACATATGCTTCGTTCTTTTTATGAAATTAGATGTTTCGCTTCAGTGAGCATTTTAACTTATTTTCTGTAGGGGCTATTAGCAGCCACATGGTGTTAGTTAACACAAAACAATGCAGAACATGACCAACTAGAAGTATTGAGATACGAACTTACAGGCTTAACCCGCGAGTTACTGGGGTATATTTCATAACGCGACTTACTGGGGGGGAGGGGGGGGGCTATTTTTAGCCCCCCCCCTCTGATCTCCGGAACTACTGGACCGAATCTAAAAATTCAAACGGCATTCGATAGCCCTGTGAAATTTATCGAGGGAAACATAATTTTGTTGGCCTCGGGGTCACCGATGACGTCACAGGTCAGGTCAAGTACAAAATGTTTGACCGTGTCAAAAGGTCTCGATGGATGGAATTGTCGCGCAAAATTGCGATATTAAACGCATAAACTGTCGATAAATCGGTATCATTCGTGTGTCTGACACTTCTAAGTACTTTTCTAAGCTGTTTATGACCTTGGGTCAGGTCAAGGTCATCCGAGGTCACGAGGTCAAACTGCAGATTACGGTCATTATGCGTTGTAACACATGTTTATGGGTTTGTTTTTCGTCTAGAACGCGAAAAATGACCTTAGAACATTTTTTGTTCCATATAAATATAAGTAAAAAGCAAAAATGGAAATGCGTTTTTTATGCATAGTAATGCTGTGAGAAGTGGTCGATTTTTGTCATTTAAAGGTCATAACTCGGTCATTTTTAAAGATATCGACTTTAAATTTGGTACACATATTCACCGCATACGTCTCGATCACATATATTCCGGTTTTTTGATAATTTTGATTTTTTTCTTGAAAATTTTGTTTAAAAAAAATTATTTGGATTTCTCAAAATTTTGAATTTCGAAAAAACTCAAAAATCCGAGATAGCAGTTTGATAGCCCGGTCTATTGTTAGGAATTTGATTTATAACAATTTAGTTTATCTCAAATATCGTACCTTTGACAGCGTTTTCCGCAAACCATTATTTTGCAACAAAAACCGAAGAACTTGACGTCACTCTGACGTCATTCCCGGTTGACCTATCATAGTCTTATATTTTTCCGTTTTCGAACATGTGTAGAATTGATGTGAGAGAAGGTACTACAAGTTTGGTGACGATACCAGTGTTCATTTAGGAGTTATTGTAAAATAACGGGAGGGGGGGGGGCAAAAAATAGCCCCCCCAGTAACTCGCGGGTTAAGCTACGCAGAACTGCAGCTGCAAAATTATACCGATGAATTTTAACGACTTTAAAATTGCGTAGATAGGCAAGAATTTACCACCTCGACATGGTTCGAGTATAGCCATGTGTGGCACCAATCTAAAAATAATTAATGTGGCCACTATTGATCAGAGTAGCGATGGCTCACGTAACCCATGGGATGGGAGCAGCAGGCGTGCAAAGTACACATGCTTTCAAGTTGCGATACAACCCTTGTTGAAGGAAAACTGGACGAGACTGGCATCCAGATTTCGAGAGTTTTACCATATTATGTGGGGTACATCCCTATCATTCGGCAAATGTAACATGGACCCACATGACGCTCCTCGTGCACGTGCCACGCACGTGCAAACTCCATAATTTGCATATTTTTGCTATAATGGGATATTTTCGTTTCATCCTGTGGCCAAATGAAGGGCTCAAACACAAAACAAGCAAGTGTCTGTGATGCGTTATTACGTTACCTGTATGCATGCACAGTTTGGCCCGCACAGGTTGACGGGTGTGTCCGGTGGGGCTGCTAATCCTTGTTGTGGTCAGTATTCTCCACTTCTTTAAAATCCTTGCCTATGGTGGAATTTCTCGACAACTTCAAGCACCATGTCCACGTACTTTTGGTACTTCTGTATCTTGTCTCGCCTAAGTAACGAAAAGAGATCTGGACATATTTGGATATCAAATTGTCACACAAAATTGTTTACAACGGAGCATAATACGGATAAATTGCGACAGTAAATAGCTGTTATTAAACAGGGACGGCTAATCCTAGCCATAAAGGCGAAGTCACTGCACGTCTTCTTTATTTGCCAGCAGCTTTAGGGACTTTGTTTAGTGATGTATAGACCTAACAAGTCCTATTATATCTACAGAGCTCCCCGAAACAATATTTGCATCAAATTAGCATCGCTGAGGATCTCTTTCACAAGAACATAACATTCCGCCAGGGCACTTTCTTGGTGACAGATATAATAGTTCGAGTAATGCAATTTTCAGCATACGATAAGGAACGTTCCAAAAAGGACGCCAAACCGGAACTCGCAAAATTCTGATCTTTGATGTCTCTGATCTGAGTTTAATTTTGTTTTATATTATACCCCAATACTCATTAGTTCCTTGGGATTTGTGTACACTTTCATAGGCATTGAAACACATCTTTAAAAGATTCAAAGATGCGAAATGGCCGAACGCGACAGATGTCATTATAAATATGATTGTGCCTGGGTGCCGCGCGATGCACTGCGAGCATATCCTTACATTGCTGTGAATATATCCTTACATCGCAAAACGTCGTATCAGACTTGACAACGCTGCTGGTAACGTGTTATTTAATGCCACTCATTCTACTGGCGCATGGAAACTGTCGCCTTTAAGCTCGTGAGTGCAGAATATTTCGTTTATTATGTTTATTAGTTATAAAACAACCACAGGCCGAAGCCCACCTACGGCTGTAGTCAAAACACACAACACACGCATCCTCATACATTCACGCATTCATACCTAAGACATGATGACAATGACAATAAATAAGACATGATGACAATGACAATAAATAAGTAAATCCCGCTACCCTACGCAAAAGTAGGGCAAGGGACTAAAAAGTCAGCATCGCTGCCCCGCCCATGGGAATCAATAACTGCCTTCACTGCATGCAAACTTAAAAGCTTGCGACTTAAAAGTAGTTGAACAAAAGAAATCGGTCTCTGGCATTTCCTGGATAAATCTGTTACAGGTCGCTGGTAGCCGCGATAAAAAGCTGGTCCGTACCGAATTCACCCTACCACCCGGCACACGAAACAATCCAGCGTGTCTCGTGCGTCGAGTGGGAACAGACCGGTGAAACATTGACACTAGATTTCCACAGTCAAGGCGGCCACGAAGTACCGAATGCAAACATCTTATGTCTTTTTTTCCAAGATATCTACCGAATATTCTCCACCAATACTCGTCAGTTCCTTGGGATTTGTGTTAACTTTCATAGCATTGCATTGCCGGAACTCTGACCTATTGAATTATTCAGAGGGGCATCCCGAATCATTTCCGCTTCAACTTCAAATCTGCACCAGTCGCCAACGCGACCATTTCGACTGCTTTGCGCAATGCAATGGGTTTCGATTGTCTTCGTAACTCTGAAGGAACTGGTTGCTTATTATCACTTCTTTTTGGAATCATAGCATGGTCTAAGTTCACCTGATTAAAACATTTTGTAACCAACTTCAAAATTATACGGCCGAAAAGTAGAGTGGCATTGACATCACAGGCGGACCATTGAAAATTGCAAGACCGAAGCTCGCTGACATAGCCCGGTCTCCGAACATTTGTTTTTTTTTACCTGAAAACGTCTCGTCAGACATTTTTCGTCACCATTTGTAAAATAAACTTATTCGGAACTTGGAAGTGTTTCTGTGATCAAACACCTTGCTAAGCAGAACTTGTCGAATACACCCTTTCTCCTACCATTTAATCGCGCAACTTCTGTTCACCGGAAGAATTTACCCACTGACCCTACGCTAACAAAATGTTCATTCTTCTTCAATGTACCACACGATTTTCTTAATATTCGGCCATCCTCGCACCCAACCAGCCTCGTTCATTAAAATTTTAAACTAACCAAGGCTTCACATTCGCTGACGAACTTCATCGCATTAAATTTAACATTCTCGGCGAGCACGAGGAAATCCCGCTGGCGGCCGCGTGCAGCGACAAGCCTGAAGTGTTATGCGCGTAAAATAATGGATCCTTCAGAGGCGAGCCTCTCTTTATTAGAGCACTTTGCGTGGCGGCACTTTGTTTCATAGACCGTGATTAGCTCCGTGATTATGACACGACAAGATGCCCTCCGCCGCGCAGGGAAGAGAATTGCCGCTCCGTCAGAGCCCCGTCTTGTTGTTAGTCGGCAGTGAAGTACGCAGCCGCCGACCTTGTAGGACCAAAATCATTTTCAAGGTTGCAGGGTAGTTACACTTTAGCTAGGAAGATTGTTGTTAACCCGCCAGGCGCTGGGGGAGGGGGAGTGCTTTTTTCGCCCCGCCCCTTCGGTTTTTTGGCGATATGACAAAAGGCATAGAGATAGCGACTTGAAACTTTGGGTACTTTTAAACGCATTCCTTGGCTAGACGTGGGTAAAATTTGGTGTCAATCCCATCTCAGGTTAGGTGACAGTCACATCACAAAACCCCAGTGGATCGAAGGTGTGCAGGAGGCCCCAGCGCACAGTGGGCGAGAAGGGCCTTTTAGCGCGACACGGCGTTTCTGCTTCAATTTACGGCATCGGTTTGAACATGTAGCATATCAATCGATAGCTGATGAATCAGGGAGCTCAAAATATGCACTTTTTTATCTGAGTTTAACCCGGCATTGACCGGGGGAGGCAAATATTGCCCCCCCCCCCCACCCTCGTTATCTCCGGAACCAATGATCGCAGCGAGACGCTCAAGGCGGCATTCGAAAGCTATCAGTGACTCGCATCTAAAGCATACTCGAAATTGTGAAATTGAGGTCACACATTAGGTCAAAGTCGGGTCAAAGGTTAAAATCGAGGCATTTGTGTTCATGGGTCATACTTTCCATCTAAAGCCTTTGATTGCGACCATGATCACCCACCATGCTCCCAAAGGTATAATACACATCCCACATGAGCTAAAGTGAGATTATTGGCAAAGGTCAAGGTCAAGGTCAGGTCACAAAAGGTCACTATGCGGAGAAAATATACGGAAGTCATGCGACACATGTTGTATGGGCTATTGTACTCGTATAATTCGATAGTGATAGTCATTTTACCATCTGACCTCATTTAAGTGAAGTTAGTGTCAAGCTCAGCTCAGATCAAGGTCAGGTCACATAAGGTCAAAATTTGAAATTGGTAAATATAAACACAAAATGGATGTTTCTAGACCGGTTTTGTTTCAGAAATACAGTGCCGACATTTTTTGTCTGCATCAGGTCAATAAAAGCCCAAAACGCAATACAAAATATGACGTCATGAGTTACTCTTACTTAGGGAGCCATAAGTCAGACAAAAACAAAGATATTGCTTCGAAATTTGGTTTGGGTATTGGCCAATGTGATTCTCCAACATATATTCAGGTTATTGGAAAATGTTTGAAAAGTTTGATTTTGAGGGCATCTTTTTAAACATTTTTTTTTGGGGGGAGGTGAAAAATAAAAAAAATCGAAAATACGAGATAGCCATTTTGTAGCCCTTGTCATTTGCTATCTTCAGACTTGTATCTTTCAAAAATGGCCTTTGTACGGCCAGTTAACTAGAGACAGCAGAGATCCTGGCATTGTAATGGCGGCGAGTGTGTAATGATGTACATACACTATACAATAAGCTGCAAAATAAAAAGCGCAAATATGCGCAAGGTTTCTTAACTCTAATGAGGCAGAAATTTTTTCATCAAAGCGGAGAACCGTAGAATGAAAATTGTAGGATTACCTCAAGTTTTGATTCTGTTGGTAAGCAACTTCAAATAACATACCTCACTTAATGTTGGAATATAAAATTGCTAATTCACATGAAAAGGTCATATATAGGTATTTCGGGCTGCATATCATTTGTACTCTCAATAAACAATACCATAAAGTCTCTACGAAACGTTCTTCACCTCTCACATTAGCATATATACATGCGATGAGAATGAGGCGCGCCATAGCAATATCGGCGGCTGAACAATAGTGTGTGTTTGAATACAAAGTGCATACAAATAAATACATTTATTGGCGAATCGGTGTTATACTTTCATGCTATGAACATTTTTCTTGAAAATCAGCCCTATAAAATAGTCATTTTTGAAATTGTATTTTTCAGCCCATGTCGCGCTAGCAGGCCGTTATGGCCCACTGTGCAGCGGCTGCCGGGTTAACCGCCACCAGATCCGTGGAGCTCTTGGCCACAGAGGGCCCACTGTGCAGCGGCTGCCGGGTTAACTGCCACCAGATCCGTGGCGCTCTTGGCCACAGAGGGCCCACTGTGCAGCGGCTGCCGGGTTAACTGCCACCAGATCCGTGGCGCTCTTGGCCACAGAGGGCCCACGGTGCAGCGGCTGCCGGGTTAACTGCCACCAGATCCGTGGCGCTCTCACTGTGCAGTGGCTGCCGGGTTAACTGCCACCAGATCCGTGGCGCTCTTGGCCACAGAGGGCCCACTGTGCAGCGGCTGCCGGGTTAACTGCCACCAGATCCGTGGCGCTCTTGGCCACAGAGGGCCCACTGTGCAGCGGCTGCCGGGTTAACTGCCACCAGATCCGTGGCGCTCTTGGCCACAGAGGGCCCACGGTGCAGCGGCTGCCGGGTTAACTGCCACCAGATCCGTGGAGCTCTCACTGTGCAGCGGCTGCCGGGTTAACTGCCACCAGATCCGTGGCGCTCTTGGCCACAGAGGGCCCACTGTGCAGCAGCTGCCGGGTTAACTGCCACCAGATCCGTGGCGCTCTTGGCCACAGAGGGCCCACTGTGCAGCGGCTGCCGGGTTAACTGCCACCAGATCCGTGGCGCTCTTGGCCACAGAGGGCCCACTGTGCAGCGGCTGCCGGGTTAACTGCCACCAGATCCGTGGCGCTCTTGGCCACAGAGGGCCCACGGTGCAGCGGCTGCCGGGTTAACTGCCACCAGATCCGTGGAGCTCTCACTGTGCAGCGGCTGCCGGGTTAACTGCCACCAGATCCGTGGCGCTCTTGGCCACAGAGGGCCCACTGTGCAGCGGCTGCCGGGTTAACTGCCACCAGATCCGTGGCGCTCTCACTGTGCAGCGGCTGCCGGGTTAACTGCCACCAGATCCGTGGCGCTCTTGGCCACAGAGGGCCCACTGTGCAGCGGCTGCCGGGTTAACTGCCACCAGATCCGTGGCGCTCTTGGCCACAGAGGCTTGTGCATCAGCCATCAACCTGTTATTTGTGCACGATTCGAACACTAAATCTGGCAAAAACCAGCGCAACGCGGATGGAAGACAGACCTCGTTCTTGATGTATCGGGCTACGCTCATGATTTAATAAATATCTTCCGGCTATATATGGCCAATTAACTGCTGCAACTGCTTCCGTGTCAGTATGAACGGCGGACCGCTTGGGACCCTAATTTTTGGCGATAACTTTTGAATGCATCAACTGGCATGAGCGCATTTCACGCAATAGACGTTTCTGGCCCTGCGCTAATTTGTATTCTCAAGGTTGATTAGTGTCAAACGAAAATGTAGGGTACACTCCATTCACTCGTAATGTAAAAGATAATGCGATATCGGATTGAGGCTAACGCCTGGTTGCTCTCTAGTCCCTCCCTCGACTCCGCCCACCACTCGCAACTGACCGGTCACGGGTCGGACAGCGCCGGTTCAAGGTCAGCCAGGGCGGAGCTGAGCTATGACGTCAGAGCATAGCTCCGCTCTTTCTCGATAGCCTCTACCCACAGATTGATTTCCCTGCGCGAGTTTTAACATTGGAAGTGAATAGCAAGTGCCCTACATTTTCGTTTGACATTACCCCACCTTAAAGGGATTATACGGGTTTTTCCCAGAATAATTGAATTACATAGTAAAACGTACTTATAAAGGTGGTAGAAAACCCACGGTAGCCACATTTTTCTGCAAATGACCTCTTCTGCACGTAAGGACATTCCAAAGTGCGCGGTGATACCACCGCGTATTTTCTGCAGGACCGGCTGAGGCAGAGTCAGTCATCTCTTTTATGCTAATAAAAACACCTCACGTATGACATATTTCCGGTAAAATAAGCAATATTTGAAAGAAAATAAACTTGTTTTGTTCTCACGACAGCAGCAGTTACCTAGTTTTCCCATAAAATTCTATATTTTTCATGAATTTTCATGCCAAAAAATTCATACGCCACCACCAAATTGTCAACGCTAAAGGCATGAGAAAAGAAAACCACAAAAACACAAAACCTCAACGAACAGTGTGTAGTAATACAAAGTCCCGTCAGTTTTGAATTGCATAATAATTGTGTGATCCAGTGTAGGACTTGCAGATAATTCAAAACTCTAAAATTGATCTTAAGATAAAAGTGGTGGACAGTAGTGCCGATCAAGTACTCGTTATCTGATACTAGTCTCGAAAAACGCCCAAGTTTTAACGCTGATAATTTCTGAAATAATGGACTAAATGAGCATTGAGGTCCCTGTTATATGTCTTAAACGTGTTTAGAGCTCATACAACTGCAAAAGAGTGCATTTACTTTCAGGACGGAAACCCGTATAATCCCTTTAATAATACAAATTTGCGCAGGGTCTGAAATATCCATTGCGAGAAATTCGTTAATGCCAGCTGGTTCCTTCAAAAGTTATCGCTGAAAATTAGTATCCCAAGCAGTCTGCCGTTCAGAGTAGCTTTAACTCCCATCTCTGTATACCTGTTGACGTCGAACATGACACGTCTGGCGGCCCTCCCGGTCACCTCCCCGGCGGCGCTCCCGGTCACCTCCCCGGCGGCCCTCCCGGTCACCTCCCCGGCGGCGCTCCCGGTCACCTCCCCGGCGGCCCTCCCGTTCCCACAGTGCGTGACGCGTATCGAGCCACCCCGGGAGCACGCGTACGCGTACCCCGCGTGCGCGACGCCACCTCGGGAGAACAGTCACTGACAGCTGGCTATTTTGCGGAGCATCCTCGTCGCATCAGGGACTGTTGTGCTGAAGATGACTCTTGTAAGAATCAACTTTACAGGATGTAAACTTACAATGATCTTTTATTATTTCAAATCTCACTCGTAACTTCCGGCGGATGTTGATGGCAATCAGAGCCATCTGCAGGACATACACTGAAACTGATTCCATCGACAAGTTTCGAGTTTCAACACCACGAAAGAAGGCGAATATTAAGCTATATATTCGTCAATAAGCCTTCCTTAATTAAACGATAATTAGGAATGACAAGAGTAAAACAGTTTTTTTCAAACTAAAAAAAAAGCTGCTAAACATGTGATCTTTGAAGTTAAATATATCGAACATCGTCGCCTTGAGTAACATGATTACGAAAAAAGAAAATACACGCGTTCATGCACATAATCACACACACACACACACATGAATATTCCACATGTGTCTTTGCAAATGACATGAAGCATTGCAGCCACACCAATAGCATTGATGACCTCTCCACTAGATGTGCGGAATCTCCAACTAGAGGTGCATAATATTCCCCACCTCAAGCAGACTACTACTATTCATTTGAGGGGGCTTCAGCCCCCTCAACTTATAGCTCAGCCCCCTCAACTTAAAAGCAGATATTTGACATACAGCACATATATACCACCAATTCTCTAAATTCTGCCGGCCAACAGGAATTGCGCGATCGGGTGGTGAGTTCAGGACCTGCGCAACAAGCTCTGCTTAGCGCGGGTCCTGACCTCGGAAATCCATCCATACAAAAACATTCGGACTAAATTTATAAAAAAAGAGAGAAAAAAAAGGAAAAGATAAAGAAATATCAAGACAAATTCAAATTAAACGTAAAATATTTCTTGTATATCGAACGAAACCGCTGTTCATGATGGGGAAATTAGATGAGAAAGAATCTTTTAATTGGTATGCATAGGCTAGACCTGAGATCAGCACCCTCAACCGACTTTGAGAAACTACGCCCCTGGGCAGAGAGAACATGAGCGCTTTTTGGTGTGGTGTCCACTATAGAGTCGCAGGATTTCCCCGCACTGCAAAGTAAGTATAGGTTACAGTTCCTGCTGCAACAGAGAACATGAGCGCTTTTTGGTGTGGTATCCACTATAGAGTCGCAGGATTTCCCCGCACTGCAAAGTAAGTATAGGTTACAGCAGAGAGAACATGAGCGCTTTTTGGTGTGGTGTCCACTATAGAGTCGCAGGATTTCCCCGCACTGCAAAGTAAGTATAGGTTACAGTTCCTGCTGCAACAGTTTTCAGCAGGAACTCTTGAAAAAGGAATTATTGCACAGAGCAGCGCATACCATTTAAATAGGTAAATGCACGCACATGCGTACGAAGTGCACGCACGACGCAATTGCGTCTATTTCCTCAACATTCAGGCTGTGGCAAAGTTGGCAAACATTAACTGTCATGGCAATGTGACACTTTCACGTCCACGAAATTCCCTTCATTTGACAAAGCTACCAAATCTGCCAGCTGATTGTTGTAAAACGAAACCAATCTCTACGTTCTAGGCATGTCCCTTTGAAGTAAGTGGATAATAGCAATAATTTCGTCACAGGCATGGAGTAGTCCGCATCGAGATGCCTTTTCAAATACATATGGCGGAAAAATCGGCTATCGAAATGCTTTCCTCTGTTTGAAAGCTGTGACGTAATGGGGCTATAGCCACATTACGTCACAGCTTTCGACCAACATATACAATATATACTATATATATATAGAGTAGGCTTAACCCTATTCCCTGCGGGGGGGGGGGGGAGATTCTGCCCCTCCCGGTAGTTTTTCACTTGCCGCTTCTAAACCGTTAAGACTTTTGTGACTTTTCCCAAAATTGAATGGCGCGTGTTGTGTCAAAATTTTGAAAAAATCGGTCCAGCAGAAGTGGTTCCAAGCTCCTGTTTTGGGGAGAGTGTTACGAATGCGGTTTTGCGGCGCATACTTTCTTCGTGGTTTGCAGTGCAATAAATGTGTCAGAAACATTTTCAATGCAATATGCATCATATATACTGGGATTGTACATATTTGTGGGGCAGAAGCGCTCTCAGCATAAAACAATCGGAGGCGATACCCACCATCAAATTAGGTCCAACTTCAAATTAGTAAGATGCTAAAAGCGTTACGCGCATGGTGCCCCCCAAGTTTTTCCTGGATCCGCCTATGCGCAATATATCAAATTTAACAATTTACAGCATATAATGCCCACATGTGACGTTCATGGCGTCCCAAACAATCACAAACAGCACATATTTTTCTTCTTCAGAAAATCCCCCCATTTTACATTCCCTGAATACGCCTATGATTTGTTATTTTGTTTTTTTGTCTTCTGATATATTAAAAACCAGTACATTTGAAGCTCAAAAACGTTTGAGGCATGCAAATCGGTCGAGCCACATGGCCGCAATGACCTTTCAAAAAACACCCAAAATGTTCGTATTTTTTGCCCCCTGGCCCCCCCCCCCCCCCATTTTTAAACAAAACAAAAATGTTGGGGTCCAACAAGAGAGATCTTGTCACGACGCATCGAATGGCGTTTTCCCCCATCGAAATCGACCGAGCGGTTCTCGAGATCTCTGGGGGGGGGGGGCAGAATCTGCCCCCCCCCCCCGCAGGTTAACGTAATTCTGGCCGCCCGCAGGGAATAGGGTTAAGGACATGGCAATAACACCCCTGTACACAAAGTGTGCGGAGCTGGGCGAAGCGGAAGATGTTATCCTACCATCAATAATAAATCTGTGGAATATTGAAGAAGTGATTATATCCCTTGTCGTAACGTGACCGGCGACTGTACAACGGCTTTGCTAGTACTTATATGGTGTGATTGACTAATCTGCTTAGTGTTTAAGGCGAAATGGCTATTTCAAGCTCATGTTTGGCAAGATAAACTGACGGCAACTGGAACGATAAAGAAGTTGTGTGACATTGGGAAGACATTTCTCAGCATCTTCAATTGATAAGATGATGAACCTGTTGACATTAGGAACATTGACAGCAATTTTTCATATACTTCTTCAATATTGTTCAAAGGCAGCCACTGATGATCAAATAACCAGTTTCACACACGCATATCACATTAAACTGGCGGCTGAAAAATAAAACGTAACTAGTTTGCTGATGTTGATTGCTGAATTTGCTACCTTGAATTTGCCCTATTGTTATATCTATGGATGGCTTTAGGAATAGGGCAAACTAGCCTAATGCCAAGTAGCTAGGAACAACCTAGCTACCTTACTAACTTGCTAACTAGGAATAGGGCAAATTAGCCTGATTTCCTAGTCTAAAAACTATATTTCCGAATTCCTTCAATTATACATGAAATGTTGAAAGAAATATTGGTGATAGATTTGGATCCTTTTAGTATCTACGATGAAGTAAATCTGTACCTATAGAACTGTCTGCACTCCACTTAAAAAAACATTGAATTCAAGCCCAGCACATCTGAATTTCTAAGTTTGTTCTATGAGAAAAGCCACAAAATTACATCGGCAATTATTGCGACACCTGTTTGAACGCTTGGAGAGAGACGACACCTTCAATATGCTTATTTTACCTAGCTGGATCATTGCTGTAAAATGTATGTGTTTCATTCCATAAATTTTTGCCGAGGTCAGGTCCTCATTTATGATCAGAATTTGAAATGATCCAGAATTATCTTCGAAGAGCATTATCAAATCGACTATTCACCAGGTAACAGGATTTTGTAGGCAATGCCACAACTGTTCGATTTTTGGACTGTTTTCGATTTCTTTAAGACCCACAAAGGTATATGTTATGTCTTCATGTAATCGCTTGCACAAATCGATAAAAACTCTTGCAAAGCATATCTAGCCTTCAGCCGCAGATAAGTACGCCAGAAAGGACAGCACGTGTCCGTATATTAACTTAGCCGGAAGGAAGAACGTTCCGTACAACACCGTCATGTAGAAAAGAAAAGTATGAATGTAAACAAATGCAATAATGACGCGGCGCGGCAAAATACGGCAGAAACAACGCAACCAAATCAAAACATAATGTAACAAGCGCGACACAACAGTATATAACTGATATTTTGGAGTATCGTGACAGGTTTTAAGCCCTGCATGTGCGTGGGTGACAGCCATGACATCTTCTGCACCTCTGCTCTCCCCGAACTTGCTCATCTCTTAACGGGATCTCTCTATCCGCCGTTCACGTCGTCGCTGGCGCCTTTTCACGACCTCTCCAGAACCAGCTCATACGGCGTCGGCTTACGAATCAGCCTCTTGCGCTCATCGCAGCTGAGGTCGTGAGTGAAGCCGTCCGGGAACCGCAGCGAGTAGCGCTGCAGCAGCCCCGTCACGAACAGAAAGAGCTCCGCTCGCGCCAGGCCCTCGCCGAGACAGGACCGCTTGCCGACCGAGAACGGCATTAGAGCGCGGTTCGGCTTCACGCGGCCCTGCTCGTCGAGGAAGCGCTCCGGTCGGAACACCTCCGGCTCGGGGAAGTACTTCTCGTCCATATGTACACCCATCAGCAGCGAGATGATCTGCGCGCCGCGCGGCACCGTGAAGCCCCCCAGCTGCATCTCCTGCCGCGTCATGTGCTCCACACCGCTCGGCGCGATGTTCGCCATCCGCTGAGTCTCCATCAGGAACGCCTCCGTGTAGGGCATGCTCGTTCGGTCCGACAGCGCCAGCCGACGATCGGCACCGACAACATTGGCGATTTCCTCTCGCACTTTGCGCTGCACTTGCGGGTTCAAACACAGATAGATGAAGGCCCAGCGCAACGTGGAAGTGGTGGTGTCATAGCCGGCGATGAACAGATCGATGATAGAGCGAACCATGTGTCGGTTGGTAAAGAGCTCGGGGTTGCGGCTGCGCTCCTGCAGCATGGCGTCGATGTAGTCGCGAGGCTCGCCGTTGAGGTCCACCGTTCGCTCGTGCTCGTTGATCACCGGCTGCATCAGTTCGACGATGGGCTCTTGGAACTTCCTTTGGACCTTATCGAATCCGTTGAGCCATGGGGGCAGTCGCAGAAGCAGCGGGAACATGATCGCCATGACGAAAAGCGCAATGGAGTGGCCCAGCTCGTCAAAAGATGTCATTGCCTTCAGAGCCCCGCGTGTCTGTTCTGCCGAACCTCTGCTGGACACCATGCTCCAGATGATGTTAACGATGGCGACCTGCAGGCTGTTATCGATACAAAATCGCCTTGCCTCGTTCGGTGCCACCACTGGTCTAGAAGCTCCTCCACCTGATCCTGGATGGACACTCTCCAGCTTGCGCCACCCATGCCAAAGGTTGCGCAGATGGTAGAGTGAGAAGCGGGCGCGACTGTCGCCACAGTTCGCCGCTGCTGAAGATGAGGCCTTTGTCGGCGTAAAACAGCGTGAATATGACGTTTGACTGGCGGTCGGCTGTCTCTGCTTTGCTGAAGGCTTCTCGGATCAGCTCAGGATCGGAAATCACAACTGCTGTTTGTCCTAGGATGGAAACTGGAAGATTGGACCATTCTTCTTCTTCCACTCAGTTAAGATCAGCTCCCTGCGCCGCTGGACCACCTCCATGGCCACCTGGCCGATCAGTGGGAGACCTCCGGACCTGAAGTCAGAAGAGAATGAGTGAATGACACGTGCGTTACTCTGTAGCGCAAGCTGCTTCCGTATTAACCCTCGCCGTGCCGGGGAGGGGGAGGGGGGGGGGGGGTGGTAGACGCCCCCTAAGGTTTTTCTAGGATGTCGCTCCGCCGTTTTTTTAACAGCTGTTTCGGACATCAATTACCCACATTATGTGCAATTATTTACCTCGGGTCATCTCAGGTCAGGCCACCATGCAGGTCACGTGACCCAACTCCAAAAAAAGTTAACGGTCGTACCACAGCCACAGTTTTTTTTTGCAGATCAGTTTCAAACTTACAGGATTTCATATGGCCATTAGTACCAAAAATTAGGATATCTCAGATTTTGTATATCGGTGATCTAATGGTCGGGTCAATTTCGTGACCTCCCGATTATAAGTAAGTTAATTGGGGAAATATTAAAATGCTTTATTTTCGAGGATACCGTTGATATCAGTCCAATTCCCTCTGGGTCATGTTATCATAGGCCATTCTTGATGATCTAGGTGGAGGTTTTCTTCTTCAGTGACCTCTACAGGGTCAGCCGAGGTCATCTGAGGTGACATATACTTTTTTTATAAATAAATAACTCTCAACAGAACTAAGATAAATAAGTGAAACGGGCACCAATGAGTTTGTCTCGTCGAGATGAGTCTCCCAATATGAAACATGACCTACTTGGGCCACCACTTGACCTTGACCTGAGGTCAAGATTTCTAAGTTGCCTAAACTGGTCAACATGAACAGGATTCGAAGCGCCTTGGAGAGACGAAAACGATGGTGTCAAAAGTATGCTGCTTAAATTATTAGGTAAAAGTTATTTGCGAAAAACTGTTTGCCAAAAATAGTATTTTTGACCTTTTATGACCTATGGAGCGTTAACTATTGACCTGAGCTAAAATTTGAGGACAGCGGTGATTGTATATTTCAAGATCTTTCGAATGTTTTTTCCGGCTTCTTCCTAGCTATCATAGTTCCCGAAATATTTGGGGGTTTCTGGAAGGAAGATCAAAAATTGAAAATCTGACCTTTGATGACCTCTGGTGACAAACACACACACACACACACACACACACACACACACAACACACACACACACACACACACGCGCACGCGCGCACGCGCGCACGCACGCACGCACGCACGCACGCACGAACGGCACGCACGCACGCACGCACGCACGCACGCACGCAC